>VYZV01006550.1:173784-185609 GCA_013401275.1 Pandion haliaetus | reverse complement strand
TTTTTTTTTTTTTTTTTTTTTCTCAGCTGCCCTATGAGCAGCTGAGACTCATGGGTGCTGCAATTTGCCCCTTTATTATCCAGTTGAAGAGCAGCTCTTCTGTGCTGGAGAGAAGACTTGTTAAGGAAATTTGCAAAAGGCCAAAGACACTGGCAGGCACTAGAGAGAGCAAGAGGAGGAATCTGGAGGATACAAAGGGGGTTTTCAATATTCAGGCTCATTTCTTGGTGGAATATAAACTGAGCATGCTCAGCTTGATTAGAGCAAACAACAAAAAAAAAAAAAAAATCCACCGGTTTTGTCTTTGATGCTTTCCCTGACTGACACAAATCCAAAGCACCTCATTGATTTTCTGCTTTGCCCAGCCTGAGATCAGCAGTATGAGATTGCTTCTATTTGCTGGGCTGAGTTATTGCCTGCTGCTTCCAGTGAACTTCCCTGGCAGGTGTGAGAGTTGGATGGGGTAGACCTGTCTGGCTTTTTTTTCTGAGATGCTGTTCCTGGACACAGTATTTTCCAACCTGTCTCAGCATGGGCGATCACGGGCATGTTTTGGAAGTCACTGTTTTACAGGACTGGAAGAAGCTTTCTTGGATCTGCCTCACCATCTCTGTGAAGTAAGCTCAATCTGGCCCGTCCAATAACTCATGTAGCCCTGCTAAGAAATCCTAGGTGCTGTTAGTAGCTCTGAAAGTGACCATAGTCAAACTGCGCTCCCTTGCATGTATGTCTCCACTGCTCAGTCTGTCTCATCTGATTTACTAATATCCAGGGTAGTGTCTAATAGATGTTATGGGTGCTACTCTGTGAGGGACAGGTGGTTCTGCAAGCCTGTCTGGTCCAGCTGGGGGGTCTTCCACAGCCCCACCTCCCCTGTGTGAATCAACAAGGCCCTGTCTGTGCTGGCTGAGGCTGTGGAGTGGGTGAGCTACCTGAACAAGCTAGCTGCCTCCTGTTGTGTGCTTATGCTGTAAGCTGCTTGAAGCAAGGAGCACCTTTCAGTCCTGTTCTGCACAGCACTTTTTGCTGAGAGCAACTTGGGCTGAAACAGGGTCTTTCGGACATGGCTGTAGTATGAGCAATTGCAAAAGCAGCTAAAACATGAGCGACTTGCTCTGGTGCTGTTCCCTGGGGTCCTCCCTTTTCCTGGGGTGTGGGTCGAGCTTCTGTGCCCTCACTGGGAAGATCTCCCTTGCTGATGGGGAGGGATGTGTCTGGTTTGTACTTGCTCAGTGCTATGAGGAAATGGGATGGCCGAGTGCTCAGTACTTGTTGTTGTGAACAATGGCTTGTAAAGCATCATTTTCCAACAGGATGTCAGGCATGTCTATTTCTGGATACATAAGTACTCTTGACTTGGCCCTAACTGAATTTGTGTCCTAGCATTTTTCTTAATTATGCTCTGATTCCTCTATGTCAGTGTTTAATTGGAGATTAATTGGGAAAAAGAGTTGTATGCATCCTGCTAGAGGAAATGGATCATCTGCACATCTCTCTCATGCTCCTGGCAGGCTCTAGGGAGGAGCCCAGTTAAATTTTGGCCTTGTCCTCCCCTTTCAAGGTCCATGTCTTCTCTGCTTCCTTCTCTGCTGCCCTGCTGATGCCTGGGAGGATTCCTGAGTCTCTTGATCAGCATCTGTCCTGGAGCAGGCTGGCTGTGCTGAGAAATGTGATGGGCTGAGCAGGTCTCCCCTGCGTCTCCCTGTACCCTTAGCCCTTTGGGGTGTGATGGGGAAGGGTGTCAGACCATCAGTAGCGGTTCAGTGGAGGAATTAAAGTCCTGCCTGAGGAAAGGCTCTGGAGCCCTGCTGAACACTCCTGGCTCTGCCTTCATCTGAGCATGGGATGACAAATAGAGGTTATTCCTGCAAATGTTCCTTCCACCCATTAACAAGCAGTTAATGGTACAGAGAGCCAATAATAATCCCTCAGACTGGCTTGGGAGGTTGTATGGCAGTGTCCCTGCCAAGCAGTGTCCCTCGTATCCTCCTGTGACAAGGAGAGCAGTGAAGAGGGTGAGGGGACTGCTGCCAGGGGAGCTGGATAAATTTAGAGGCTTAAGCTCCTTACTCTACCCCATAAGGTGAGCGTAACTATGACTGACACAGACAAAGCAGCTGGTGTCCCTCTGACAGCCAGGGAATGCAGGTCTCAAAACCACTGACACTGCTGCAGGCAAACACTTGCTTTAGGCTCATTTTCCCCAAGACTCAGTGTTCCCAGACAGGTCAGGAAAGCAAGGAGCAACCTTTGCTCAATTCAGTAGGCTATGTGCTGGTTGGGGCGGCTGTTTGATGTTGCAAAGCTGCTTGTACCTCTTAACTGTAAAAACTCCTGCTTCTTTTGAAGCTGCATAAGCAGTCATCTTACTGAGAGCACTAAGTAGAAAATAGAGCCCCTCAACATCTTCCCTGCTGGTAACACATCGTGAAAAGCTTCCTTTCCTTTTAAAAAAGAAGCAAAGAGCCTTTCTTTACTGCCGATAGAAGATGCATTTCTTTGGCAATCGGTGTAGAATAAATCTATTTAAATAGAGGTAATTTGGTGCAAAGGAATTGATTTTGCTCTCACAGTATGTTGGATAACACTTTTTTTAAGGAAACAAACTAAAGGTGGGGGGAGGACTACAGTCTGGTACTCTGCACAGCTGTATAGCTGTTTCCCTCCATGTTTTTGCAGTCTGTCTCAGAGATGTTGCTGTCCCCTCTTCCACCCCACCACCACCACCCCCTGCCATAGGTTTAGTTTTGCTATCCTGTTTAGCCTGAGAAATGCCTGTCCAGTTAGTCCAGCCCCACGCTCCAAAAATGCTTATTTAATTTTGAATGATCCCAATTCTGGAGGAGATGGGGGGTGGGGGTGGCATAGCAATGGTAACAGTAAGGCTTTGGACACCCATGAGCTCTGGTAGAAGATGCAGGGGCTTAGAGCATCTAATAATTGTGCCATTAGTTACTTGCAGGTGAGTACTGAAAAAAAAAAAAAAGGTGTCTAAGGAAAATGGATATTTGGTCAGCTTAGGCTGTCAAGTTGTAAAACTGGCTCATTTTGTCTCGGTTCTTTCCCCTCTTTATCAATAGGGTGCTTTCCAGCACTGCCAAATTACCCCAGGGCCAAGTAAGTCTAGGACTTGGTATGCCTGTTTCATGGTGCTGCAGTGGCCTTCTCCCCTCCTGGCACCTTCTTCAAGCTGAGGTGTGACTCCCCGGAGGAGCCTGCAAGCTCCCAAAGGTACTGTTGCTTGGGAAGAGGCTTTGCCTCTTTTGCCCCAGCAGGCACTGGCTGGAGGGGTGGGGATGCGGAGAGCAGAGCCCTGGCAGGTGCTGAGTGGTAGCACGATGAGGACAGCAGGTAGGGATGGAGCTGACCTGAACATGTCTCAGTGCCTGTCAGCCAATAGGACCTGTCAGACCTTTGAGCATGGGGGTAAGATGTGAAGAGGAGGGTTGAGTTATGGCTGGAAAAACACCAGATTTCTTGGTTTTATCAGGAAACCTTTCAAATTTACCTCCATGGCCTGGCTAGTGTAACAATGAATTGATTTCTCTGTGCTTTGGCACGTTTTACAGAAGCCCTGTCAATATAAGTCACTTGATTTAGTCAATAAGAAATGGGCTGGGGACTTCAGACTGGGATTTAATCATTGCAACACCACTGGTGACATTTCAAGTGACAGATTTCCAATTAACCTGGGGAACCCTGTTTGGCTTGTTCCTGCAGTGCCCTCTTGTCAGCTAATGTTTGGGGGGAAATCCCTGCACAGACACTGGTGTTTGTGGCTGCAGGACCAGGGAGCTGAGCAGTGATGGGGCAGGGAAGAGGGAGACTCCAAACCAGGATGGTGCTGCTGCTTCAGCAGATGTGCTGCTGGCCTGTCCCACTGTCCTCGTTGCTTCTGAGGAAAGGTCACTGCTTGCAGATGGCAGAGGGTGCAGCCTGTGAGCACAAATGGGGACTTGTCAAACATGAAAATAAAAGTGAACTGGTCCCTGCTGCAGACTGGGCAGTGATGCTCTTCAGAAGCACAGCCACAATACTTGTCTCATCTACTAGTTGGTAGGTTTTTAGTGTATTCCCTCTGTGTGTGGCCAGAGTGTGCTGTCTGTATATGTGGTGGTTCTGACCTGTCCAACTAAACATTAGTGCTGGTGAAAATGCTATTCAGGCAGGGGTCATTTTGCACTCAGATGCAGAATATAGTTCTGCAGGGTTGGTAGCTGGACTGCTGCAGTGGTGGGTCTCCTGCCAAGCCACTGAAGTCCATGGAAACATGAGACTTCAGCAGGCTCTGGGGTGCGGGGTTGTCCAGGAAACCACACTTCTCCATCTCCCATCAGAGCTAAGTGGGCATGAGGCATTGAGTTTCTCCCTGCAAAGACATGTGCAGCCCTGATGTCATCTGGGTAGCGAGCTGTTGCTTGCTTCACTTCCATCAGAGTAGCATTTCCCCCTGACTTGAGGCTGCCTGTGTGAGGCTCTGTCCAGACCCCATTCTCCACACCATCACTGTGCACTGTTTCCCTTGGCTGTTGTGGGAACAGAGGTCTCTCTTCCTTGATCCAGTGGAGCTGAGACGCTGCCTGCTCCTCCTGGGCCTGGAGCAGAAGTTGCTGACAGTGGGTTGCTACCAGCTTTCTGCCTTTCACCAGAGCCCTCTCATCTCAGCAGGGCAAATAGAAAACCCATGACCCCCTCTGCTGGCAGTCATCTCCTGTTGAAATATTATTTCAAGCCAATATAACATTCATTCACATCATCAGTGTGAAATGAGGAGGCAAGGGTTTTCCTTGCTTTTCCCATTAAGAATAAATTTGCCCTCCAAGACATCTGGTTACGTCCTTTAATGAGCCTCTGCTGTCTGAAGCGGGATCACTGCCTGCTCTGCAGGATGAGCCGTGCTTGCTGAGCACCCTCTTGTCTCTCTGTTCCTCCTACAAGGAATGGGAAATATTCCTGAGTTGCTGTGCAGGGCTGCTGGGACTCCCTCCCCCTGGACTGGCTGTATTTCAGCTCTGCTGCTGACACTGGGAGTTTTGTTTGGCTGGGGCAGCCAGATGATGCTAGGATACAACATAGAGACTAGCTGAGACTTCAGAGAGATTTTTTTTTTTTTCTCCTGTTTTAGTGAAGGACGTTATTCTGCTAATTAAGCTAGCTCAGGGCTCTTGAGGCTGGGGGTTGGACTAATTTATGCATTAGCTGAGGGGGGAGGTAGCCAGAGGCATGAGGTCTGACTTGGGAGCGCTTGCACAGGCCAGGCTGCAGGACAGTACAAACATTTCCCATCCTCCTCTATGCTGTGACAAGCTGGGGTATATGTTTTTTTTAAGAGAAACTTTGGAATCT
Organism: Pandion haliaetus; assembly: GCA_013401275.1. NCBI lineage: Eukaryota > Metazoa > Chordata > Aves > Accipitriformes > Pandionidae > Pandion > Pandion haliaetus. The sequence continues at coordinate 180,263 of VYZV01006550.1, read as the reverse complement.
GAGAGTTTATTTAAGATATCTTATTCCTTCAGGTTATTTTTAGCTTGCTATGGCAGTGAGATGAAAGCATCTTCCAAGCCTCTCTAAATGAGGAGCTTCTCTTCACTGGATCTGTTTTATAGGTGAAGGAAGAGAGTAATAGACCCAGAAATGTAATTATATCTCTCGCTGCGTGGGGCTGTTCCATGGCAAGACCTTTGCTCTGTGCCTAGCAGTGGGGAGCAGCGCTCAGCTGCAGGATTTCCACAAAAGAAATTATGCACTTTTTGGCTCCCTCCCCCAGTTTGGGAGGCCCTGAGCAGAGAGGGTGAAGCTGTGGAGCCCTTCTTGCGGTAAGGCTCAGAGGTGTTGTGATTTGGTCTGGGCTGGCACAGGCAGCTCTTCTAGTTTGACTGTTCAGTCTTGTACCATGAAATACAGAGCCTGCTTAGGCTGTCTGTGATGGGCTGTTCTGTACAGGCAGAGGAAGCTGCCTGGTCTGATGCTAACAGCTTAGACTCAAGACAACCAGAGGTGATGTCTAATTTGTCTTTCCCCTGCCTCACCTGTGCTGGATGGAAGCTCTGCAGAGCTAAGTGTGCTGAAAACTGACAGTCACTCAGCAACCAGAACTGCAATTTGTGCCTGACCAGGATGTACCCTGAAGGAGCAGGCCAGTGCTCTCAGACTTGCCATAGCCCAGGCTTTCTAGGTGGCCTACCATGGCCAACACACACAAGCCACTCCATGCTTGTGCTCATATAACAGCGTTGAAGGAAACCACTGTGCTTGCAGAGGTGATTTTCCAAGCATGGTCTGTGGTCAATGCGGATGGCCAGTCCTTATCCCCTCCTATTAGCAGCAAGCTGAAGTTTCCCAGGTTTGAAAACTGTGTTTCTGATCTATTCATGCTGCTTGGCACTGGCAGGAGAGCAAAGACCTTGCGGTTAACTGATTTAGCTCAGAAAAATTGACTCATCTTTGCTATGTTCTCCCTTTAAACCAGTTCCCTGAGACTGGGTATTAACTGCTCACTGGTTATGTAGGCTATACAGGCTTTTTCTTCTTTGCTAGCACCCAAAGGTACTGTTTGTCACAGCTGTGCCCAGGCAAGAGGCAGGGGGTACCTGTAGGTAATGGGTGGAGCTGGGAGAAATAGGGGTCTGGGCATGTAACTAGCATGTGATGAGGCAATCGTTACCCTCTCCTGTGCTTGGAGCTGGAGGGGACAGAGGTCTGGGTGTGTGAAGGAGCAAGGGGCTCTGTGCTCAGCTCACTCCTAGGTAAGAGGGCTGTACATCTTGCTGTCTATGGAAACTGCATAATATCCTGAGCTGGCACCGCTTGGCTGCAAAACAGTCTTCTCTGACTTGGCCTAGATTGTGGAGGAGGGTGATGCATGTTTACACCAGCTGCAGTGCTGACCTGGTAACTAGGAAGTAGGTTTTTTGTTAAAGGATGGAACTGGTCCAATTTGGTCTGTACAAAGCAGTTGTTTAAAGCTGGTCCTGCTGTGTGAGTTGAAAAACAGTGTTGAAATAAAAAAAAACCTCTGTAAAGAGATCTTGAAGACTTTATTCTAATTGTATGAATGCTTTCTGCATTAAAGCGTTACTGTAATGAGAATGTGTCAAAGGCTTTGCTGGAAAAGCCATTAAAACAGATTAGAGCATCTATCTGCACTGTAAAAAGGTCCTTTTAGTAGAACTGCCCGTAATTCCAGCTGTCACAAAACAAGAGACTCCTGAAATGCCCTGTGAGCAGCCATTAAAACTGGGGAAGGCTCAGCCACATGGTCTTGCTTTGATTGTTTTCAGTGCAAAAAGTACTTTGACCCTTGGGCTGTCATTGCTTGGGGAACCTCTGCCTGGAGGAATTAATGACCCCTTCATTAAACCAAGATAACAGTCACCTTAATTCCCAGCTGACTGCAGGGAGGAGGATGAAGGCAGTGCTGTGCAATGTGCTGTATCTTGTGGCTTTGCCTTGGTCCCTGGACCTGTTCCCACCTCTCTGAACAACAGAAACTTGAGCTGGTCAGACAAAGGCTGGCGTGACCCAGGGCCTGAGAGGGGCAGGCTTCAGCAAAGCTGGGGTAAAGGAATTTACAGAGACACTAGCCTAAGATAGGATGAGAACTTCTGTTTCTTTGGAGCTATAACAGTCAGAACATGTTCTTTTCACTGGAGCAACTTTGATTTTTATCCACATCCCCTGCTTTCTCTAGCAAATATATGGGTTCTTTTTAAAAATAAAATCCTCCCCCATCTCTGAGACTTTAGCTTAGTTGAAATTACATTTTCACTTGAGGGGAAAAATAAGAGGAGGAGAAATACCTAGTAACCTTGGTCATGATTAACCCCCCACCCCCAATGAAGTAGCGGAGATAGAAGGTGCACAGGGCTGAAGGAGGTGGGGAGTATCTGAGAACTGAGGCAGGATCAGATTAGCATCAATGCTTTTGGGTTTCTGCCCTAGTAACAATTCAGATACCAGTCCCCAGATCCTTGTTTTGATCCTTTTGAGCTGGGAATATAAAAGGAGTGCTCCTCCATATTCAGCAGATGCATCTGAAGAAGGTACAAAGAGGAGAGAAAGTGCTAGATCCTTTAAGTTCTTTGAAGAACTGAGCATATGAAAATGTTTTTTAGTTTAAAAGGGGGGGACTTAGCAGGGTTTAAAAATCCAAGACAGAAAGGGGGGAGAGAGACATAATTTTAACCTGTAATTGTCCTCTCCACATTCATTTTACTACTCCAGAGGCTGTTCCTTGTGCTGTGACTCCTCACAGGTTTTCTTACTGTTGTCCCCACTCCTAAATGCAGTCTTTGGGCATGATACTGCTTTGTCTCTTCTCACCTCCCTGTTTTATTCTCTGCTGAAGAGTGAGGTGTAGCCCTGGGAGGAGACCTGTGCTTGCCATTACACCCCTGTGTATGGTTCATGCCAGCACAAAGCTGTAGCTTCCTCTGTGGGTTTTGTGTTCCTTCCCCGCCCCCCACTTTGTCTATGTGTCTTCAGCAGCCTCTGTGCTGTGATGGTTCTGCTTCAGCCTTGAGTGAAGAAACATTGCAAGCACTGTGTGTTGTTTGAGGTCTCCCCTCTGGTCCCACAACAGAGCTTGTTTAGACAAAGACCGGCACAGGCAGATGGTTTCTCTGCTTTCCTTTGCTGATAGCCCCAGGTTGTGTGTCAGATATAAGAATTTGGGATGGTGTCTGTCCCTCCATCCTTTAACAGATGCTTATGCCATCTGAAAAAATATGCATTACATTACCAAGCAAATAGCCATGGCTTTTGATGAGTGAAGAGGGGCTACTGTGCTTAGATTTGGGGGCACCTATGAACGCTCCCACTTGTGATAATAATTGCTGGTTTAGCAGTGAGACTGCATTTCTTTTCCAGTGCTTTGGTTGTATATATAAATTTATAGTCCGGTTTTCTCCACTGAGATCTGTTGGGGAATTCCACTTTTGTTTATCAGTTCTTTTAATGACTGTGTAGGAGGGCGACTAGCTTCTATAGCGAGTGCAGCTATGAAAGTGGTCACCTGGCAGCAGCGTGGTTTGCAAGGGGTCAGGTTGCTTTAACAGACATGCAAATTAGTGTTGTTCTTGTATTGAATTCCAAAGCAGGTGGAGTCCCTCCTCAAGAGAAAATACCAGGACAAGCCACATCATAACTTTGCTATTACTGCAGAGCACTGAGCAGTGACTGTAAAGTGCTGTTGCATTTTATTTGCTTCCATTTACAGTCAATTGACTGGTCTGCATTCTGCATAGACAGCCATGTGATTTGAGCTTAATGAGTCAATGGCATGTGGGACAGACAGGTGGCTCCTCCAAGCATGGGTGAAAGGCCCATTTATGTGTCTTAGGAATTATGTTAAAATTGATGGGAGTAGATAATATCCAAAGTATGTTAGCATTTAAAAATGCTCTGCAGCTGCCCCTGTGGCTGTTAATGCTCACCCATATGAGCTACAAGGTGCTTGGTACAAGGTGCAGGGACCCTCTGAGACTGGGGTTGGTGTGGGTGGAAGATGCAGCAGTGGCTGTGTCTCCTGAGGGCTCACTCCCAGTGGACAGCTGGGGTCCTGGGGCAGGTGGGAGACAGCTGCTTAGTTTTGTCCTGTTTCTGTATTGAAACACCTTGTGCATCTGCAGTATTCTGCTGCAGAGTGATTCCAGACGGGCTCTCAGCAGGGGCAGAAGGTACTGCCATAAACATATCAAGTACAGTTTATGTCCATGCCAGCTTCAGTTGTGAAGTGTGGAGATGTAGGTTTCTTCTAGGCTGCCTCAGTTTGGGAAAAGGCACCAGGACCCAGTCCTTCAGAGGCAATTCGCTGCCTCAGGGCGTCCTGCTTAGGCACAGCGCCAGGCTGAGGGCTCAGAGCATCCCCCATCTGATTGTTCTAGAACCAGCCTTGCAAGGAGCAGCACAGCCCAGAGCTGAGACTGGTGAATGATCCCCTTGCTACTACTGCTTTGTAACATGAAGTAAACCACTTTCTATATATGAAAGCCTGCAAGGTAATTAATATCCTAGCCATTAAATTCCACTGCAGTATACTCAGTGTTAATAAGCTAGCTAAGAGCTCTGCTTGAAATTAATAAGTTGCAAATGACCCAAGGGCCACTGCTTCATGCTTGTGCTTTTCCCCATTTACCCACCCAAAATTACTGAATTTAAATAGAAAGACAATTTTCATTTATGAGCTAGTATCATTATTCATAACTGGAGAGTTGTAAGGAATAAAAAGCCTTTCCGGTTAATTAGAAACTTCAGCATCTTGGGGAAATTTGGAAGGGAAGAAAATCTGGGTTTGACTGAGGTACACAAATACAAACCACAAATCAAAAGGAAGGGTAATGTAATTTCTGCAGAACTGTCAAAATGCTTGATCCTAAGATGTCTAGCTTTCCTGTGCAGGCCAACAACCTTGCTGCAGGGAGCATGGAGCACGCCAGGAGGTATTGTTGCTGCCTGTCCAGGGTGTTTCCCGACTTCCTGGCTGCTCTCTCAGGAGAGGAAGATAGATGGATGTGCTCCAAGAAGGAAAGGGGGAGAGGAATGGCCTATCGGCTTCTGCTCTGTAAGAGCAAGTCCCTTTTGTTGAGCATGCTGTACAACTCTGGAGCTTTCTCCTGGCACTGACCTGCTTGGTCTGCCTTTGGTGAGCTGCTTGTTACATGTAGGAGAGACACCTGGAAGGAAGCAGGAGCAGGACTGGGCAACTCCCCCTGGAGTCTCAGAGCTGAGACTGCTGGGCCAAAATCCCCTTTCCCCTTTGAAAAGGGTCAGGATGGGAGAAACTTGGAATGCTTTTGTGTGTAACTATGGTGGGTTTTTTTTCTTGCTCTCAGGGCTGTCAGTCTGCTGTCCCCTACCAGCAGCAGAATCTGTGATTAAAACAAATTAGGGGGAGAAGACCTAAAAGTATAGATATGCTCTGCTAATTATGTGGCTTGCTTAGTAGGAGAGCTGGGCTGTGGTTTTGTTAGTGTCTTTTCTATGAGAAAGTGGCATTGCTCAGAGATGCTGGGGAGAGAGAGGGAGGGAACAGTCTTGGAAACTTGGGTTATTTGTATCCATTGTATGCATGTGGGCTACCTCTATGCCTGAAGTATCAGCCTGATTCCTGTATTAATGCTGCTCTTTCCACACTCTCTGAAAACTTGGTGTTTCTACTGAGTTGCTGTGTTCAGAAGCATCTCTAATGTTGTGTACAGTCCCCCTGTAGCTCCAGATGCTCATCTTCTTTTCTTGCATCCCTACCCCATCCCTTAGGGACAATTAGGGAAGAGCTTGTAAATTCATAATTATGGACCTTTTCAAACCTAGATTAGTTCCTCCAGTCTATCAGGTGAATACATATTTATAAGTGTTCTTAAAAATGTGCCATCCTTCACTCAATGAGCTGTAATGAATCCATCATGTAAATACATGCTCGGGTGCAGAATGGAAAAATCCTTAGGGTATTTTTTAGGATTATTAGAGGGATGTTCCTTGAGTAGCTTGGCTTCTCTCAAAAGTGATAATAAAAGTGATTTACCTATATACAAGTGTCCTGGCTTCAGCTGGGATAGAGTTAATTTTCTTTCTGGTAGCTGATGCAGTGTTCTGTTTTGGATTTAGTACTAGAATAATGTTGATAACACACTGATGTTATCAGTTGTTGCTAAGTAGGGTTTATACTAAGTCAAGGATTTTTCAGCTTCTCATGCCCAGCCAGCAAGAAGGCTGGAGGGGCACGAGAATTTGGGAGGGGACACAGCCAGGGCAGCTGACCCAAACTGGCCAAAGGGATATTCCATACCATGTGACATCATGCCCAGTATATAAACTGGGGGGACTTGGCGGCGGGGGGGAGAGTGCATCACTGCTCGGGAACTAACTAGGCATCAGTCAGCAAGTGGTGAGCAATTGCATTGTGCATCACTTGTTTTGTATGTTCCAATTATTTCATTATTATTGTCATTTTTATTATTATTATT
>VYZV01006550.1:155373-173767 GCA_013401275.1 Pandion haliaetus | reverse complement strand
TGATTCTCTCCCCCATCCCACTGGGTGGGGGGGAAGTGAGCAAGCAGCTGCGTGGTGCTTAGCTGCTGGCTGGGATTAAAACATGACAAGAAGGCACAGCAGTAAATTGAAAGAACTTAAGGAATAACTCACATATGCTGCTGAGATCAGCCTCTGAAGAGCACATCTTCCAAGAGTGTGTCTTCCAAATACAAAACCAAAAAACTCAATTATTGATACAAGAAATGGTGTTTGAGATGCCTGAATCTGAATTTCTTGCTATCTAGTTTCTGTTCTGCTAGGACTTAACCAGTTTTGTATTTCTAGTTTTGCTATGGAACAAGGAGTAAAGATGTTCTGAAGATGCTGGGCTGGTGGAAGTTGTCCCAGTGCTCTGATTAGGGGGCAGGAATACCTAAAGCCAAGCTGTGGGGAAGGAAGCCAGGGTCTTCAGTGTCTGAGGTAGTGCTCGATGTGTTGCAGGTAAAGTAAGGTGTATTTGCAGCAGCCTGCTGACCTGCAGAGGCAATCTGAGGGTGGCAGGACAAGAGGAGGAATGTCATCTTGTGTGTGTTGGCAGCTGTGGGCTGAAGGAGGAGTTGTGAATCCAGAGTCCTTTTTACTCCAGAGTCCTTTGAGCTCTTCAAGTCATGTACTGCATGACTGTGGGGAAACTGCTCTTTTTCTGTGCCTCGGTTTCTCTGGTAGAAATCCAGGTCCTTGAGCTAGATGGGAATAATGGCTGTGGAGTTACTGAGTCTTACTGGGCTCTAAGGGCATTCTTGCCAGGACCGTAGACCTCCCAGTAGTCCCCAAATGCCTGGTGCCTGATGAGTACCACTGGCCCAGTGGTTCTGCTGTGTTTCTGCATTTGGGGAAGTTGGTACTTGAGCGGGCTCAGACTCTGGAGAAGAGTCTGTAGGCAATTGCTGGGTTGGAGAGCTTGCAGTGAGGGTTGGGGTTTGTGAGTGTTCCCTGGTCAGTCAGACCTTTCTTGCTTCTTCCATGTGAGCACTTCTGAGCTCTGCCATGAGAGATGACAATGAATGAGTTGCCTCTCTTCTGGAGGAGGTGTTGGATCCGGTTGGCTCGCAGCAGGGGCTGATTTCTGTGCCTGCCGCTGGCTCTGGTGCTGACTCATGGATAGCCTTGAACAACCAGGTCTGGTTTCCTTCCTTGTACTGCAATTTCTCTGACTGCAGAACCTAGCATTTATTACCAGTTTGAGTATTTAGTTTAGCATTTTTCTACTCACAAATGTTAGTAGTTAATCTTAAAAACACTAGGGTATGTCTCTGGGACATACCTGTGATTACAGTTAATCAAGGCTGGAAGTGCTTTATTGGACTGACTCCAGGGCACTCAGTCACACTCAAAGTCGAACTTCCCTCTCACATACTCCTGCTGCTAGGTGGAACTTCCTCCAGGTTACTGGGTGCCAGGGAGGCGAATACTCATTATTACAGCTGGAAGTGAGCCTTTCTCATCTTTAAGCCAAGTCAGGAAAACTTGCAGACTCCTATCCTGACCCTAAGTAATAGAATCTCTTCTACTTTTGTTGCATGCCACTACTTAACTTCTTAGAAAGGAGGAGACAATTATTCTGGAGTGTTAACAACTATCCTAGTTTAATGTTGCATGGAATAGCTGGTGTGGAAAGAAATCAGGGATTTTATGGCTACAACTCTCCAGAGTCTGCCTACCCAAAGGGAAAAGGTTTTTTTACCCAGAACAAAGGGAGTATATTTTGTAAAGCAACGAGTCAAGAAGTGTATAGAAAAGGGGCAAAACATTTTTCTCCCATGCCAATTTTCCTGCGGATTAATTAATTGCTGTGTGCCACAGAAGACAGCAGTTCCTCCTTGTCAAACTAGCAGGAGAAAAGTTGTATCCTCAGCCCAAGTATTTGCAGGTGAATCCTGTGTATGTGGTAGCCTTTGCCCATGATGCTGAGTTACCTCTCTGCCTTGATGTAACTTACAAAAAACCTAGAGCCAAAAGGTTGTGTGTGCCTTGGAAGAACTCTGCATGCTTCCAGTCCAGATTGAGCTTGTGTGAACCCTAGTCTTATTAAATCCATGAGCAACTGAGTGCAGGCTGCATGTTACCAGTTGCCACCAGCAATAGTCCCCAAGTTTAAAAATAAAAAAACTGGTCAAGTATCTGAGCATGGGACTGCTGGGCAGAATAGAGATCAGTATGCAGGGGACGTATCTCCTGTCTTCCTGACAGACCTTTTTTCCTAAACAATATCTGTCTGTAGGTACTCTGTTTTAGGCCAGGTTGATGGTGCTATAGTTCTCTTACAAGGCTCTCTAACTTCGCCACTGAGCTCCGATACAGAGAAATTACTTTTGAGTGCCTTTATAAACCCTGATTTCTTGTACTGTAAGCAGTTGTGGGTACTGTGTATCCAGGATGTTAAAGCTGGGGCTCTGCTAGCTGTTCAGGTATGGCCTTTCCAAGGGCTCTGTGTCTGTTTTGCAGAGACTGGTGTGCCAAACTCCTGGAGGACCCTACCACCTACTCCTGCCCACCTCATGCTTCCTGGGAGACTGATGAGTGTTTGACTGTCAATGGTGACTGGCGGGTCATTGACGGACAAGACAAGCTCCTGGCACTGACTGCCAGCAGATCCTTCCCCAGTGATCTTTTTCTCCTTTTATAGTGTCCTGTTAAGTTTGTCTTTAAAAATTACCATTTCTGATGTTACAGCCTGAAGATGTTGTTGAAAAATTTCATTATTTGCTACAGCTTATTATGGCTTTAGTTAGTGCATTTTTTTAATGTGGGCTGAGCTTTCTGTAATATGAATCTGTTTGTGCTCATTTTTTTTCTTTATGTAAAGCAGAGTGCTTTACCATCTAATTACAGTGGACTTCATAGTGTTAGCTGAGGGGCAATATTAATTACCCTTTGTCCTAGCTTGTCTCTTGATGCATTTTCTAATTTCCCAATTATTTATTTTTATGTTCTTTGCATTGTGAAGCTAAGGAATAAAATTGAAAACAACCAGGAAGGTCAAGGTTTGGGGTGGGGGGAGTTGTGTGCAAAACATCATCAACTGCTTTTCTGCACTGTTGGTCTGTGCTGCCGCAGCTAGATTTGGCAGGCTGTGTCAGGGAATCCAGAGCTGGGGTGTAGCGCGCTCTGCACGAGTTTGCCTGCTCCCTGTTCTCTTTCTGCTCCTGATTTTAGAGGAGTGATGGAATTCACCCCACCCCAGACTAAACCTAATCGTAAAGTGAGCAAGCAGGGGAGATGGAAAGAGGCAGCTGGTGATAGTGCTGTGGCCAGGTACTCATTAAAGTCTCCACCAACTCTCACAATGACCATTAATGACTAATTAATTATGCTTCCAGTGCCCCCACTGCAGTACAGATCAATTTAACAAGCCTCTCCACTGCATGCAGTACCCATTACAGAAAAGGGGGGTTGGGTCTATGTGGCATGCAGATGCCCTGCTGGCACTGGGGCACCCCCAGTCTGACCAGTGGCCAAGGAGGCAGGTGTGCTGATATACCCAAGGTTGGTGATGGGTTTGTCTGGGTGTCTGTGAAGCTGGCTCCACTGCTACAAGTCTCCTCCTTGGCAGCAAGCTGTGGGGGGTGCTGGCTGCTCTCCTGTCCCAGGAGAGGGGGAGCAGGCAAGAGGTGACTTGCAGCATGTGCTTATGGTGGCCTGCATGCTCCTCTGGCTCCTGCTGTAATTTACTGAGGCCCTGTGGTTTATTAACTGTAGTCTTGGAATGATGGATGGTGCTTGTTTAATGCAAACCTGCCTTTGGTGCTGCTACTTCAGCAGCTGTTGATTTGCTTTCTTTCCTCCTCTGCATCAGAGCTGGTGGTAACCTAGCTAGGATCAGGATAAGGCACTGTTTTCTCTGACCTTGCTATGGGCCTGAGCTTGTCCCTTTTCCTCCCACTCCACCAGCCACCTTGTCTCCCCTTTGCCTTGCTAAGAGCCAGGTGCAGGGCAGGCAGCACTGCACACAGAAGCAGGAAAGCCATGGGTGGATGGCTGGTGACAACAGGGCAGCACCCTGTGAGTGCCAGTGTGTTTGCCAAGGGCAGGAGTGTGGAGCAGGCAGCAAGCAGCACATGCCTGCCAGCTGAACAGGGCCACTGCAGGTACACTGAGAACTGCCCCTCCAGTCTGCAGCTGGACATTGGGAGGGGACCCTGCTCTGCCCAGTGTTCAGAGGGCTTCTGGCCTGCTGGGCCTGGACGAGGTGAATGCATTCCCCGGCTGCTCTGCTGTGCAGCCTCCAAAAGAAAAGAGGATCTGTTGCCTTCCCAGCAGCTTGGTGCTGGGCAGAGACAAGAGGCAGCCTTGCCATGGGGGACAAGGACAGAAGGACCAATGGCTGTGGGGCAGGACTGAGCTGGCCTGGCCCCCACTGGTGTGTGGTGGGGAGGCTTATTAATTTCTTGGTGGTGCTGTGTTACATGGCCCATTTGCAGCTTTTTCTTGTCTGCTTTGAAACTGTGAAATGAGGCACAGTAATCAAGGAGGGTTTTAATAACCATCCCAGCTCTGACATTTAAATTACAGATGGCATTTTCAATTAAACAGGCACTCTCAGCAGGTTTAATTTAGCTATCAGTTCTGCTTTGTTCTTTAAGTGCTTTCTTAAAAACAGTGATGAATTTAAAACTTGCTCCAAAGGGAGAAGGAGCTGAGGAGGGATTGGAGCTGGCTGGAGAAAGGGAAGCCTCTTCAGGGGATGCTGATTAGGCAAAGGGAAGCCAGAGACCGAGGAGATGGGACATTGAACTTCCCCAGCACAGATTTGTGCACAGGATGCCTGACATGCTGCTCTTCTCGAGTGCCATTTTGTGTGCCTACATGTGTGCATACACAGCCACAACACCATGCTTACAAATGCAGTGACGCCTGGACTTGAGCACCACCTATTCTGTGGCTGATCAGGTGCCTGTGTGTGTGCCTGCCTGCCATGACTCCTCTGCTCCATACTGTCTTTCTGACGGCACTACCTTATGCATAATCTTAGGAAACATGTCTGGCTGACATAATCAATTGCATACATTGCAGGACAACGAGGGGATCAGGCCCAGCCAGCATGGGTTCATGAAAGGCAGGTCCTGTTTGACCAACCTCACCTCCTTCTATGACCAGGTGACCTGCCTAGTGGATGAGGGGAAGGCTGTGGATGTTGTCTACCTGGACTGCAGTAAGGCCTTTGACACTGTCTCTCATGGCATACTCCTTGAGAAGCTGGCGGCACATGGCTTAGACAAGTGTACCCTCTGCTGGGTAAAAAACTGGCTGGATGGACGAGTCCAGAGGGTTGTGGTGAATGGAGTTAAATCCAGTTGGTCACAAGTGGTGTTCCCCAGGGCTTAGTACGGGGGGCCAATTCTCTTTAATGTCTTCATCAATGATCTGGATGAGGGGATTGAGTGCACCCTCAGTAAGTTTGCAGATGACACCAAGTTGGGAGGGAGGGTTGATCTGCTTGAGGGTAGGAAGGCTCTACAGAGGTATCTGGACAGGCTGGATCATTGGGCCGAGGCCAATTGTATGAGGTTCAACAAGGCCAAGTCCCAGGTCCTGCACTTCGGTCACAACAAACCCATGCAACGCTACAGGCTTGGGGAAGAGTGGCTGGAAAGCTGCCCATTGGAAAAGGACCTGGGGGTGCTGGTTGACAGTTGGCTGAATATGAGCCGGCAGTGTGCCCAGGCAGCCAAGAAGGCCAATGGTATCCTGGCCTGTATCGGAAACAGTGTGGCCAGCAGGAGCAGGGAAGTGATCGTCCCCCTGTCCTCGGCACTGGTGAGGCTGCACCTTGAGTCCTGTGTTCAGTTTTGGGCCCCTCGCTACAGGAAAGACACTGAGGTGCTGGAGTGTGTCCAGAGAAGGGCAACGAAGCTGGTGAGGGGCCTGGAGCATGAGTCTTATGAGAAGCGGCTGAGGGAACTGGGGTTGTTTAGCCTGGAGAAAAGGAGGCTGAGGGGAGACCTTATCGCCCTCTACAACTTCCTGAAAGGAGGTTGTAGTGAGGTGGGTGTTGGTCTCTTCTATCAAGTAACTAGTGATAGGACAAGAGGAAATGGCCTCAAGTTGCAGCAGGGGAGGTTTAGATTGGATATTAGTGAAAATTTCTTGACTGAAAGGGTTGTCAGACATTGGAACAGGCTGCCCAGGGAAGTGGTGGAGTCACCATCCCTGGAGGTATTCAGAAAGCATGTAGACAGGGCACTTCAGGACATGGTTGATGGTTGGACTTGATGATCTTAAAGGTCTTTTCCAACCTAAATGATTCTATGATCTTGATGTATACAGCATGGTGTTGCCAGCCTTTTGCCTGGTTGTACTCTAGCTCTGCAGTGGACAGATGTGCCTGTGCACTGGTACTTTCTCTGGTAGGAGCCCTGCTCCCCCCATGTACATCTGTGCTGCACTCCTGTAGTGTTATTCCACCTGTATTTCATTGCTGTCCTACTTCTGCCCATGCATGATGCACTGTCCCACAACATAGCAGCCTACAGACCTGCCCATGCACAGCTGCATTCTCCTGCAGGCCCACAACTGTCCTATCTTTTTACACAGGTATGCTCCCATTTTACCAGGTCACCCTAAATCCACTTACACACATGAGCTCTCCCTTACACTGTTAATAGTTTCCTTGCTTCTTCCAAGGAAGGCTGAGGCTGTTTCCAGCTCTGCTTGAACCTGAACCTAACAAGAGAAGATCATAAAGGGCATGGTGGGAATTATTGGTTTGGTTCAAACTTAATTGTCTCCCTGATGGCTCTGGCTTGCTTTCCTCATTAGTTACTGGATGTGTTGGTTGCTGACACATTGAGCGTGGTTTGCAAGTTCTTATGGGCTCTGGAATCTGCTGTTGCTCGGGGCTGCCTGTGCTAAGAAATGCCCTGCCTTCAGGTCTCTCCCAAGAGGAGGCAGGAAGCAGTAGAGGAAGGGAAGCAGCATGCTAGTTGTGTTATACAGCTGGCCTAAGTGCTGCTCTTGAAAGCCTGTGTCACCTGGCACTCTGAATCTCAGTGGCCTGTGGCAGAATGATACCCAGGTGGAACTTGCTCTGTAATTGAGGCAGGGTTGAAGCTGGGGCAACCCCAACTTCTGTGTGCCTGAGGCTAGTCTGCTGCCTTGCATGTGAGGTGGACACAGATGCGCTTTACTTCTTAGTACAGATAATGCCTGGTAAGTGGCCCTGGAAGGTAGGCTGTGTTGTCCCTTGCTTGTCCCTCTGCAGGCAGTGCACAAGTTTTCAGGTCCTTGTGGCCCTGCATGCTCAGGTCCTTTTCTCCTCTCTTGGTATGACAGCCATGGTGGATAGCCAGTCTGGGTACCTGGTACTTTCAGAGGACAAAGCTATAGGGCTGCCTGCTTCCAGATCTCTTCCTGACCTCAGGAATTAAGTCNCTTTTTTTTTTTTTTTTTTTTTTTGAGGTATGTGTGTTTCCAGTCTTCCATGGCAGAGCTCATGATCCCCTAGGTCAGAAATGTCTCCTGTTATCTATGTACCCAGGTGAAACAGCTGGAGTTCTGTCCAGCACAATTATAGGTCAAGCATCACTTGTGGTACTGATGAAGGAAACTCATCTCAAGAGGTACAATTTGGGAAAGTCCTGCTTGGGCCAGAGCTCAAAAAGTGGATGGGATTGAGAATTGCAATGTCAATAGCCAGCTCTGCGTACTATATTGCTACAAAGACCTGGAAGTTGCAGCTTGCATGAAGGTGTAGTTCAGGAGGACTCAGCCATTGTGTGTGCTTATGGTCCTCAGCTGGTGACTTCTGCAACAGAGGTGTGTTGCATAAATTAAGGCCATGGTGCTAGGCCTTCCTTTGGTGGGGCTGCTGTGGCACTTGAAAAGCCTTTCCCCTTCTGCCAAGGAGAGCGCCTGCTTCCTTGCAGCTGTCGTGAGGAGCCTCCTGCATTTCTTTCCAGTGTAAAACAGGGCTGGATAATTTCATCACCGCTAATAACATTTCTAGCGAGGCAAGCTACAATAGTGATAAGGGTAATTGAATCTCATGCTTCAGGGATAAGCTGAGCTCAGGAGGGGGATCAAGGAGGAATTCATTTCCCCCTTCCCTGTGGAAGCTGCTTTGCACAGTCAATCATTTGTGTTGAAAGGCTGATGATTTCCCTGGCACAGGAGCTGGGCTGACCCTAACAACTGGGCTTCAGAAGATCCCTATTGCGTGTTGTCTGGCCTGGGTCTCAGTGCTCTGATCTGTGGCAAAGGGTGAGCTGGACTTGCCAGCAGTCATTCCAGGAGAAAGTGGATAGGGATGATAAGGGGAGGCGAGGCACTGCCTGCCTGAGGCTTACAGCCTGTTGACATGTGCAGGTGTGTGCTGAGAGGCAGCGCGAGTGGACAAGGGTGCCGGGAGGAACAGAAGCAAACTGTAAAGTTAGCCCCTAGGTGTTTATGTTCCTGTACAATTAGCTTGGTGTAGAAGAAGCATGTTGAACAACTTTGATAGTGGTAAATTTTTCTATGTCCAGAGCACTGCTTTGATTTTCAACTTTGGACGGGATGAGCTAACCTATAGGGACATGTGATGAAGTGAAGAATATGAAACTTGGCTGTCCTAAGAGTTGCCAGGAGACAATACCAGCTCTATTGTCAGTGAACATCTATGGGCTTTGGTGAATCTAATCCCTAGGACTTGGAAAGTCTCCTCTTACCTGTTGTCAAAAGAGCAAGGAGTTCTAATTCCTGCAATGATGTTACAAAAATTGTTCATAGTATTTGTGGTGGAAACTTAATTTCAAATAGTATAATTTGAGAAAATCCTGACTGGGTCAAAACTTACAGGGGGGTCTAGGAAGCAAAGCGTGTCTGCATAACTGTTTTGTGGTATCCTCCCAGCTCCTAATACCATCTAGAGGTGGATGTGTTTCAGTGGGGTCTGAGGGGATCTCTTAATACCTTTCTCTTACCTCAAAGGAACGTTGGCATTTAATTACCTCACTTATGCTTGCTGGAAAGCTTAAAGCATTCTGAGCTGTGGGAATTAAAGGGGCTATAGAGGATAGTATGGTGTTATTTGTTAAGAATAAACCACAGAGTGAGGCAGCTCAGTTAAATGGAGCTTTCAGACCTATCTGATAGGGTGGGAGCTCTTACTAAAAAGATCTGGCTGGCTGAGCTGGAGAGAGGAGATGCCTGGCACACAGTGGGAGAAAGATGTCAGCAGCCAGCCATCTGCCCTGGTCCCCTCACTGTACTCAGTGACCATCCCTTTGGATGGATTTATTTCCCCCAGTGCTTGGTCTGGATAGGATCAGGCGGTAAAGCTGTATCAAGGTCTGTAAGTGGGCATCTGAGACCTTGAAAACGAAGTGATGTGTTCAAGAGCTGTGCAGGGAGACGGTGCAGAGCAACATATTGAATCCAGCAGCACAGAGGTGTTCAGGAATGCTCTGGAGTGTCTCTTCACTTCTAGGAGAGAAACCTAGCTGTGCTAGCCCTGGACTGAGGGTCCAGGAGGCAGGAAAGCATTTCTATTACTTTTTTTTTTTTTTACCCTTAGCAGCTGTGAATTATTCATGGAAGTCCACTCACTTAGTGCTGGGGAAGGGATTTCCTGTTCATTATTTACTGATCTCTTCAGAAGCATTATACTTTTTTCTTTTCATTATTTTTTTCCTGGGATCTCTTTAGGAGCAGGAGAAGTTTGTCTCCCTGGACTTTCAAGGAGTCTTTTGCCATGTGCCTTTGTTATTTATTCTTTATAATGAAGCTGCTAGAATTAATTCCTAAGAAAGACAGTGTAAAGAAACATCCCTGTCATTAAACAGTCTTCAGAGCTGTGGTTAAAAGATTTCCAGGTGGCAAATGAATGCCTCAGTGGACTCTGTGTCAATTGACTCATGATGTGATTGACTGATGGTGTCTAGTCTTATATCGAAGCTGTCCTTGATGTCTATCACCTGGTTCCTTCCCTGGCTGTGAGCATGGGATGAAAAGACTGCAGTGGGATGCACAAAAGCCCTGGTGACCATACTGGGAAGGAGTCCAGCAGTTTGGCATGGGACTAGGTCTCTCTTGAGGTTACTGATCCTTAAAGTACCATGGATGTTGGGGTAATACCCTTGGATTTTTTTGGTCAAGGCTGTGGAATGTGGGATCCATACCCTGTAGCACTGTCACTCCTTGTTCATCAGACAAAACCTAGGTCATGTTCCTATTGCCTCTGCATCATGGGGTCTCTGATAATCGGAGAGGTTGCTCTGTGCCAGCATGTGCTGTCTGTTCTGGGGTTGGGTGCCTGAATGAGACAGTGACACATCTCCTACTCATGGTCCCACACATGATGGCATTCACATGCATTCCTGCAGGTGCCAGGAGGCACACTGAGTTTGCTTCTCACCAGAGTTTTGCTCTTTTTTTCTTTTTTCTTTTTTTTTTTTTTTTCTCCAGCCCTAGCACTTTGCACAAATGCAAGTGTTGCAAGCTCTGCCTGTTGTTTTTTATGGGGCATTTGCTGTTTTCTAAAGGTGCTATTCATCCTTATCTAGTGATTTGCAGATACACGTAGGGTAATTTCTCCAGGTCTGTTTCCAGGTGGGACTGTGATAGTGTCAGGTAGTTAATTGGGCTATGTGGTCTCTGAGGCCAGCTTCAGCCTCCGGATTACCCGTGCGGATGAGCTAGGGAATTGCTGCTGTGCATGTTGATGAAGACAAGCTTTCTGTGGGAGCCTGCCAGGCTGGAGGGTGGTGATTGGTGATGAGTGGGGCTGAAGGTAAGACCCAGAGAGGGGAGTGATTGCTCGTGTCAGGGCAAGAATGGATCAGAGGATGTGAATTGCACAGCAGGCATCGGTGCAGATGTGGCTGTGAAACAGACCCTGTAGAATTGCTCTTGCAAACAGGGCAGCCGGCTGGAGCAATGCCCTCTCTCTGGGACACTACGGACAGAGACAAGACACTGTGGCTTCCTGAGTGGGTCTCTCAGACTGTTGTATGTTACATCCTCTGTATTGTGCTCTTTCTGCTTTTGTTTGTGCTTGCTGTGCAAGGTCTGCCTGCCCCTTTGTAAGGTGCACAGTTCGGCAGGACTCTAGTTCCCAGGAAAGCCTCCTGAAGACCTGGAAGACAAGAGGAGCAAAGTGAATTGAGGCATGAAACTTATAGTTAGTTGCCATCCAAATGAAGGTGGCAGTTCATCTGAACAGGAATTGCTTCCACCTTGGCTATTCCCACCTCCTTCTTTCCAAGATCATTAGACTTATGAAGGAGCAAATGCAAAGGAATGGTTTGAAAGCAGCCTGGAAAAGCTTGGCTGGGGTTTCTGGGTCATTGTATACAAGTCATTAGGAAAACAGCAGCACCTCTGCCTCTCAGTTAGCTCTAATGATCTCTGGAGATGCAGGTTAGCTGTCTGGCTAGGCTGCAGTGTGGGGAGATGGGGAAATGGGCATGATTAAATTATTCAGGCAGTTCAAAGGTCTCTGCAGGCAGCTGCTCCCTGTGTATGTGTAGGAGAAGGTTGTAGCATTGCAGATGAGTGTAACCATTAAGGGAGGAGACCCAGAGTGTGTTGCTGAAGCCTGGCAGTCCTTGGCTCAGGGGTATTTACTGGCTGGCACTGCCATCCAGGGGCTTGGCTTCCAGTGTCTTGCAAGACAGATGTCGCTATCCAGCACTGTGCCACTCTGATGAGAGGCAGCGGGGTCCCTTTTTTTGCCTCGTGGTAGACACTCTCCAGATACCCCCAGCGTATTGCCTGGCTGTTTCTCTATCTGCTGGACATATAACCCTTTCGGCTACTTTCTACCACACAGATGTGTAGCAGTGATGTGCTCAGGGAGGGAGAGCTTGTGTGGTTTCCCATCTGACACCAGCTGGGTATTGTTATTGAGGGAGGTAGACCTTGACACTGATGGGGCTTGGAAATGAGATGAAATGTCATTTGTTTTGCATGCAGGCAAAAAGCACAGTAAATGAAAGGATTAGATGGAGTATGCATGAAGGGAGAGCTCTTGTCCCGGTCAATAATTTAAAAATTCCCAGGCAAGTGAGAATTAGGGCTGCATGTACAAAACAGTTATTTGAGGCTTTAAAAAAAAAAAAAAAGCAGCAGAAAACAAACAAACAAAAAATCTTCCAAGAAGCTATTGAAAAGACTAGTTTGTTGAGATTTACTGGTTCCACTTGAGCTGAAGGTTGCAGATAATGTAACTGAAACTTATGCATGTATAGGAATTCATAGTTACTTCTATTCAAATTGCCTTAAAATCTGTCCATATCATGATAGCATAAGGGAGAATAAAAAACTAAGATAGCACTGGCCACTTAGAGGAATGGCTTTGTCTTACTGAAATCATAACAATTCAAATGCTTTTTCTTAATGTAGGCTGATTGCATCCAAACTTTTATTCCACATGGCCATGTGCTGTGTTGGAGGCTGTACAAAGCAGTGAGTGAGGGTTGGCTGGGGAGGCAGCATGGTTCAGAAAACAAGGCTGTGGGCTTGGAATTCTTGGCTGCACTCGCAGGCTTCCTGTGTGGCTCCTAGCTAAGACAGGCTTATGTGTCTGCCATCCCTGTCCTAAAATAGGGATAATAGCTCATGGATGGTAATAAAATCTGCTGATAGTTCAGAAGCACATAAGTATATCATGGTCCTCATTCCTGGAGCAAGCACTGTCTAGATACAGATCAGGAATTAGTGCATCCCATGCTTTTTTTTTTTTTTTTTTTTTTAAAGATGTTCTTGCCTTTTAGGCTTGCCTGCCTGTATCAAAGCCACTTTCCCTACCTCTCTTCCATCCATACTGAATCCCAAATTCTCTGCTAAGAACAGAAGCACCAGCTTTCATAACAGTCCATCAGCAGCATCTCCTTTTCTGTAAGGAATGTGTCAAACCTAAGTACAGCAGCTTCTTATTTCTTTGAGCTGAAACACCCAATGGCAACAAATCAGTATAATTTCCTTTGTTTTAACTGGTTTTCCTCATAATCACTGCTACCATCAAAATTTCTAGAAAAGTTCTTTAGTCCTCTGCTTCTTCAAATGTACCACGATAGCTTTTCAGCACATCCCCCACCCTGGGTGGTGTAGCCCGTGCCATGAGAAATAATGGCATCAGCAAGTATTAGTGTTCCTTGCTCTCTGTGAAAGGCTGGTTTGAGGGGTCTCAGCTCAAATATTCCAGTGAACAGCCCCCAGTGGTGTCATCTAGGAGCTGTTGCATTGCCTCTGGGGATCCCCAGAACCAGGTGTGCCAGTTAATCACCCCAAGTGAAGTGTCAGAGCCTTGCAAGTAAGAAAGAATGGACAGCTTGTGTGTACTGGTCCAAACCCTTCCCAGACAGGGTGGCATCCCGTGCCTGGCATAACTGCTGGCTTGCCCCAAGCCTGGATACAAGAAGGAGTGTTTTCATGTTTGTTTCAGTGGTTTTGGATTTGTGAGTTATCCCCCTGCTTCTGCCCACTTCTACCTAGCCCTCTCACACTTGAGTGCTGTGTTTCTTGGCTTTGTGCCTGTGGTTTTGTTTGCTTACCAACAAGGGCTGCCTTGTACGGGTTGTTATGCATCCTGTCACTGCTGGGTGCACTTGAACCTGACGTGGTCCCTGAGGGCACAGTGGGAAGCTGGATCTGTGCTCTCTGCTCTCCTGAGCCCTGCTTTCCACTGATGGTGGGTGGCTGCAAGTTTATGCTGTGCAGGATGGGGGACACAAGCATCTGAAACGGGCGACTGGGGCTGCTGCCTGATTTTTTTTTTTTTTTTTTTTTTTAAATGTTGCTTAGAAACCAAACTCAATACTACCGAACTCTACCAGCTCTGCAGTGCAGAACTCGTTGCACAAGGGGAAAGGGTGGTTTTTTTTTTTTATTATTTTCTACTTTTTTTCCTTTTACAAGAAATAACTCACTTTTCAGCTGTTGGAGAAGGTAGTAATTCATCTAGAGCTTTGCAGCTTGCCTTCTGGAATGGTTTTATTCTTAATGTAGGAATAAAACTCTGTTAGGTCAAATACACAGCAATAAATACAAGAAGCACATTAGCTTTAATATATTGGATTATTCCACTTGGTGGTGGCGGGGAAAAAAACAAGATTTAATTCCCCTGGCAATGCAGGCAAAGAAAATCGCTTTCCCTGCCCATTTTTTTTTTTCTGTTAAGTCATTTTTGTCTGTCAATGCCAGTGCTGCAGGCTTTGACAGGGTTTAATTTCACTTTTTATTTTTTTAACCTGGTGTGAAAGAAAGAAGTATTTTCTCCAAGTAAATTGTCCACAAATTCACTCAATGCCTTTTATTTCTAGCTGTTACAGATTCCTTCCCTGGTGGGATGTGTGGAACTCTCGGTACTGTCAGAAAAGTGGGGATTGTGATGAACTGGCAGCATAGGGTAGCTTTTAGCTTCACTCCGCTGTTGGAGTGGGGCAGTGAGTTCAACGCAGCTGTTCCCCTTTTTCTGGGCATGCTGGTGTTGGTTTCCATTCCTACCCTGAAGCTTCCCAGCTAGAACTAGAATTTGCTTCTCCATGCCAACTGTTTTTGTAATGTACGACCACCCTTCAGTGCCACAACATCTGTTGCATCTGTTCTTGTGTCCCACAGGCTAGTGGGACATTAGGGCTCCCATATGGTGGTGAATGTACGCAGCAGTGCATGGATTTCTCCCAAACTACATGCCTTGCAGTGCTGGAGTCTTTCATCAAACCCCATAGTCAGTCCTTGTGCCAAGCCTTCCCTCATTTTCCTGGGAGAGCAATGACATGGGATTGCAGGAAAAGGATCCAATTTTTTCCCAATTTTCTATTTTATATCAGGAACAGGACAGATGAGAAGAGGCAAGAATGATCTCCTTGTCATCGTAGCAGACAGATAAGTAGGAGCTGGCTCTGCTGTGGACCAGGCAAGTAGCAGAGATACTGCAGCAGAGATTTAGCTTGGATAACAGAGAGGAAATATCTCAGCATGGTGAAGGACTGTAAGAAAGGACTTGCAGGGGGTAAAGCCTTCGTAGCAGAAAGCTTTGAAAAAAGACTAGATGAATCTGTCAGGAGTGATATACAGATTGGGAGGAGTCTGCTATACATAGGAGAATGGGACTTAGAGTAGGCAAGCCTGGGTTGTGGGGTGTGCGTCTTAGTTCTAAAGCACCTCTCTGCTGTGTGTAAATTGGCAAGAGAGCCTGAGGAAAAAGCAAGGTAGGAGTCTCCATGTGGTTAACTGAGTCTTTGCACTGTATTCATCTGTCCAGGTAGAGTTATTGCTCCAATAAGCATGGCTCGTCCACCAGCACCTAGACTCTTATCTTGTCTAAGACAAGAAAGACTTCACGATAATCCTGCTGGCAATTAATTGGCTCTTGTTCAGCAAGAGTGAACACGATCTCATCTTAATCTGTTTCATTATTTCTCCTTGTATAGCACAGTCAACACAAGATTAGGTTTAATTTACAAAAAAATGCAAAGTCATTACTCATATCTGGATCAGGATTTTATCTGCTTCGTTTTGCAATGCTTCATGTGTCAATATTAACGAGAGGAGCTGCATGGTGTGTGGTGAAGTGGAAATGGCACTGCTTGACTTGAGGACCTTTGGAAGGATTGCAAGCAGCAGAGCTCTGCTACCATCCTTCCTCTACACCCATCTCCTGCCCTTCCTCAGAGAAGAAGCATTATGCTTAGGAAGCTAGCCTCTTCCTGCAGGGCAGTGGGCTGTGATGCTCTTAGCTCTCATCTCCTAGCTCCTTATGCGATAGCAACCCTGGACATACACGTGGAAAAGAGCTATGGGAAGCCAAAAAGAAATATTGTCAGGTCTGTGGCAGTACCAGCCTGACGTGGGTCTCATTTGATGCCAGGTGAGAGGCTGTGCCGGTTCCCTATTGTGGTCAGTGTCTGAGGACATCCTGGTCCTGGCAGTGCAGGAAGGCCAAATGGGTGGTTTCTGAAATGCTCTGTATGGCTGTGGACATGCACACATGTCTGTGGGTTTATCTATCCCTGTGCATTTCAATGCACTTACCTGTGAGTGCTCCCACAACCCATCCCACCAACCAGGCTCCTCTTCTACCCTGTCCCTGCCAGGCAGCTGGCTCAGAGCAGTTCACAGCATGTTCCCTTTCCCCTGGTGCTTCTAAACACGGTACCTATATCTGCAACATGCTGAGTGGGAGGCATCTCACTGCTGAAGCTTGCTCCCTTCCCTGGTTAGTGCCGAGCTGCTGTTCCTGCTGCAGTTAGATGTGTTCCCCCACGATCCATCAGTCCAGTGAGCACTCTTACAACTTTATTGTGGCCTCTGTCTTTCTAGGAACACTGATTGTGCTGTGGTTAATGGCTCTGTGCAGATACCAGCTCCACGTGAGTTGCTCTAAGTGCCTGCAAGGGAGGTTAGCCAAGGGCATGTGTAATATAGCTGGGACTCTTGCCTTGCTGGGGAGAGCTGTTGAACTTTGCATGCAAGGAAGGTAGCAAAGTGGCTACGTGTGCCTGGGTGGTGTAGATGGTGATGCAGACAGCCCTACTGCTCCGGGTGTGATTATTCTAATTCTCATAGGCTGGATTAAGGTAAAATGATACTCTGCAAGGAAAGGAATGTTACTGATTTGAGTGATACTCTTAATAAATCCATGCCCTAGGATAGCGTTGGCCGAGTTGTGCTGCTTCAGTCACATTTGAAAGGCAGGCCTTGATCTGTGTTCAGGAAAGCTTTCACTGCTCTCTGATTAGTGCGTTACACTTTAAAGGACTGCCTGCATCCAAGGCAAGTGTGCTACAAGTGTCTGTTGCCCAAGAGGCAACTGTATGTCCAAAATGCATGGGGCATCCCAGGTGGCAGGGATAAGCATTAGGGTCTAT
The DNA here is from genome assembly GCA_013401275.1 of Pandion haliaetus. NCBI lineage: Eukaryota > Metazoa > Chordata > Aves > Accipitriformes > Pandionidae > Pandion > Pandion haliaetus. Next base: position 156,956 of record VYZV01006550.1, on the reverse strand, counting down.
ATAGCAGAAGCTGCTCTGCAAACCGTGGCAGCAGGCATTTAAGCAGGACAAGAAGAAGAAAAAACACTAATTTGGTCCTAAGCTGCAGCCAGAAGAAACGAGGTGCAGTGATCAGAAACAGGCCCACAAATGCAACACTTAGAGCGGTACACTTGCAACTCTTCTGCCTGTCTCTGGGCTTGGGCTCCCAAATCAGGAGCCAGCAACACCCGAGGCCGGCATGGCTTTGCGGGCTGGCTGCCTGCAGCCCGAGTGCCCTCTGCTGTCACTGCGGCTCTGCAGCGGTCGCGGCTCCGGAGAGCGCTGGGGGTCCCGGCAGCGTGGGGGCCAGTGCACCCTTTCGTGGGGAGAGACCGGGGCCGCTGCCGTTCACGGGAAGCTTTTGACATGGCCCCTGCGTGGGCTGCGAACAGGGCTGCCTTCAGAGCACTGTACTTTGGAAGCTGCCAGCTAGCTGGAGCCCAGAGTGCTGGGAAGATAAAGTAGAAGCAGTTGGGCACCTCCGCTGCAATCTTTCTTAGCATGAGGCAAAACTCTTCCTCAAAAAATGAGGGAGGCTGACACTCAGCCCAGGAGCGTGCTTGTGTGCTTGCTTGGCTGTATCTGGCTTTTCTGTTCCTCGCATGCCAATCTTAATGTCTATCCCATGCTGGTTTGTCTGGGTATCTTTGCTTTACATGCAGGCTGCTGTGTAAGGAGCTCAGCTCTCTCGTGCAGTTGTCTCAGCGAGTAGGTATGTTTCCCAGATTCCATGAGACTTCCCAATTGAACTCACTATAGCTGTTCTCTGTAACTCCAAAGTACCTCCCCAGTAGGAAAGCATCTTTGGGCCCTTTTTTTCCTAATGGATAAGGAGACTGAGAAGGACAGGGCAGCCACTGCCCTGTGGACATCAGAAGGCACTAGCTGGATGGAAGGAGAAGCAGGAATCAGGTTAGCTCAGTGCCAACGCTGCTCACCTGTGGACTTTGTTTTTCCCTGAGAAATCTGTATGGTGTGAGATGGCAATGAAGGAGGTATAGGAATGGCTGTGACTGAACTGCAAAGGGAGGTGTGTGGCCAGGGGATGTTTCTTCACTAGCCCAGTGTTTTCCAGGTCTTCAAAGGTTTTCTACTCCTGACGGGCTTGTGGACCCAAATGCACAGATAAGTCACTGGCTTTCCATCCCATTTGTGACCACAGTCATCTTAGCTGCAGCTTTAGGCTAGAAGCCTCTGCTGCAGGTGTGGCTGATGCTCTGCTATCCTGGCTTTCAGGAAGTGCCATTCCCAGCCTCTACAAGCTGTTTGGTTTAGGGGGAATCCATCTCCTAAACTAAAAACTTCCTTTTATGACTGGCTAGAACAGCTGGGCTGCAAGCAATGGGGAATNCCCAGTCTTGAATGCCTGCTGGGGGAGCAAACTCCTCCATCTGTCCACAAACCCCCAGGTGTGTAATAATAGATGCTTCATATAGAAAAATTCAATTAGACTTGACAAAAGATGTATGCTAGTGCTTCCTTGCCAGGGCCCCATCTTGCTCTGTTCTGTTCCTCTGCAAGAGACTTGCTGTAGAAGCTATTATGAAAAAAAAAAAAAAAAA
>VYZV01006550.1:134559-146033 GCA_013401275.1 Pandion haliaetus | reverse complement strand
GAGGGGGGGCTGGTCGGGGCCGCGGCCCCGTGGCACGGCTCCGTCCCGCTGGGGCGCCCGGGGGGCGGCCCGGCGTCCTGGGCCAGGCGGCTGGCGTTGTAGTTCTGTTGGTGACTAGCGAAAACTCTGCTTGTTTCCCGAAGCTGTGTGCCCTCGGTGCCCGGGGATTTTCCACCGCGTACTCCTACAGCCCGTCGCGGCCTGTGATGACAACCATTTGCGACCTCCCCGAAGACGTGCTGGTGGAGCTGCTTTCGCTGCTCCCAGCCCAGGATCTGATCCGCGCCTGCAGACTGGTCTGCACGCAGTGGCGGTACGTGGTGGATCTGACCACCCTATGGAAACGCAAGTGCCAGCGCGAGGGCTTTTATATTCAGAATTTGGACAGAAGCGTCTCTGACTGGAAGATCTTCTATCTGCTCTGCAACTTGAAGAGAAACTTAATCAAAAACCCCTGTGCTGAAGGTTTGTTTCATTATTTATAGTAGAGGGCTAAAAGAGTTTCCTAACAGCCAGAATGAGTCAGAGCCCTGCATTACTCAAGTACTGCTGGTGTTGCGGGACTGTCCAGCTGCTGAGGGATCTCTGCCAGATCAGATCCACAAGTAAATGTATGCACTAAAACTGCTGTGGATAGGTAAAGTATTGGTAAATACGTATCTGTGGTTGCGACCAGAAAAAATCTCTGGAGTCACTAAGGCCCCAGCACTGCAGACAGTGACAGTTAATTTGCACAATATGGTAATGAAACTATCAGGTATGGGGATTAAACATTTGGGCAGCTGGGGAATTTTTGTTGTCAAAGACTTGGCTAACATGACTACAGTAATTCTACTTCTTTACTGATTTCTAATGTGGTCAGAAAGTTGCTACCCATTAACCTAGCTGCTGACAGCCACGTTAAAAGTACTGGCACCATAAAGACAGAAGTCACTTTCAGCTGTAAGAAAAATACAGTGTACCTAAAAAACTCATCAAAGTAGGTTCCTAATATTCTTCTGTAGCTGATTCTTTAACAAAAGCGGAGATACTGTTGGAAACTGAAGTGAGGTCCTAATGCTCATCTTTGATATCTATGTTTTTAGAGAACTTTCAGCACTGGAAACTTGATAATAATGATGGCGATAAATGGAAGATTGAGGATCTGCCTGGAACTCATGGAAAAGACATGCTAGACCCCAAAGTACACAAATACTTTGTCACTTCATATGGGTAAGAACTGGATTCCAGTAATCTGGAGCTGGGAGACCTGCTTCCTCCTGTCTGCAGAGGCACTACAATTAGAAAGATTGAGGCAGGTTGCTGAACCTTAGCCCATGTGTGGGGAAAGGAAGAAGCTTAATTAACCTTTTGTTCTCATTAGTCTAAAGAGACAGGTGTACTGCTGGCAGAGTTAACTGCAGCATGTGCTAAATTCCTCTGTCCCCATCAGGAATTTCCTGTAACTTTTTTATAGTCATGATAATCCACATGGGACCCCTGCTTCTCTTCTACCAAAGGTGGTGGGCAAGGCTTAAGGCTTGGCAAGCTAATCAGATGCACTGACCTGACAAGTTCAAAGCTCTGTAACCTCTTAAGAGTGGTAGGTGTGTTTGTCATGTAACAGCTTGCAATAAAAGCTGTCAACAGAGGAGGATTATCTGCTTTTACATCCATTAAGCAGTAGTTTCCTACTACCAATATATGCTATACGAGCACAGGGACCCCTCTTAATCCAGGTTGTAGGTAACTATTCCTTTTTTCTAGGGGTGAAGCTAATCAGTTCACTTCCTTGCCTAGCTCTGGCTCTGGAAGAAGACATGCCTTAGCCATGGCAGCCTTCTGGGCCTTTGAGGTCTGGGTGGGCTTTTGGTAAGAGTAAAGCTGTCAGACAAAGTGTGGACATTGAGAGGGAAGAGATGTGTTTTGTGAAGTTGTGAATATTTCTATTGTTGTTGCAGGCCATGCTTCAAGTCTCAACTCATTACCCTCCAGAAAGAAGGATACTGGAATCAGCTGATGGATGAGAAACGGCCTGAAATTGTAGTCAAGGACTGGTAAGTGTATGCACTGAAAACCAGACTTTCTGGCATTGGCCTAGAGATAAGCTAGGCCTCTGAAGTTTTTCATGCTGTAAAATTAGTTCTTTATCCTTTGGGAGTTGTAGCTCTTGAGTAAAGCGTAAGATAAATCTAAGTTAAGTCAATGGGCTGTAAAGAGGTGGCAATCCTGTGAAGAGCAGGATAGGTGGAAGTTTTAGAACTTCATAGCTATGGGGATGACATTCCTTTTCCTCTGCAGATGAGGATCTCCTTGGAGACTCTTTTTGAACACTAAAGAAAACTGAATGCTGTATGTACCCCTGCTCCTTGATTACTCCCTGCCTCTCTAGGTACGCTGCCAGATTTGACTGTGGGTGTCGCTATGAACTTACAGTGAGGCTCCTTTCTGAAGACTACATTGTCCTTGAGGAGTTCCACCCTGAGCCAGTGGTTATAGAGCAGTGGAATGATGCAACGTGGAGAGAGGTAAGCAGCAGCCCCATGGGCAGCAGCTTCACATCAGTGTTGTTGACTCTTGAATCTTGCAAGTCTTGGCCAAAAGTCCCAAGTGGACCTTCTTTTTCTACTGTTCAGCCTCCTCTACTCAATACGAAAGGTAAGTCAGTCCTTGCTGAAGAAGCAGTAGTGTCATGAAAGAGCTATGTTTGGTTTGTAGGTGCCCAGGGTTTTCTAAAGGGTGTCCCCTAGGCTTCGGTGTTATTTTAGTTCAGTCTCTTTACTTGTTTCTGGTTTTCATTCAAGTTTTTGTCTAAATAACTAAGTTACAAGGGCACAGTTCTTGGTTTTTATTGGATCAAGAAGCTTTGTTTTAAAACTACTGCATGGATGTCATTTAAAGTATTGCAGACATTCCTTTTCTTAAACTGCTGAACATGTTTAACTGGTTTGATTGGCTGTAGATTCCCCATTACATTGTTGCTTACATGACAAACATACCTAAGAATCAAGCTTAATGTTATGTTTTACTTGGAGGGGATTTCAGGGCAGAAGGCTGAGTAAGAGAAGCTTTTTTTCCCATCCCTCAAAAATGGGTATGATGCACTTTCAGTGAAAGATATCTTAGAATGAGCTTTTCCTGAGACCAAGACTTGCATACTGTAGTTGTCCGAGGTTCTAGGTCAGTGCTGGTTTATTTAGGCAAATTAAGAGGAATTTTCTTCTTTCTCTCCAGATTTCTCACACCTTCCAGAATTACCCAGCTGGAGTTCGTTACATCTGGTTTCAGCATGGAGGCCAAGACACCCAATTCTGGGCAGGATGGTATGGGATCCGAGTGACAAACAGTAGCATCACCATTGGGCCCCTGACACTGTTATGAAGGCACAATGTAAGAGTTTGCTTTTACCTCAGGACTGTAACCAGGTGGTCTCAGGTGCGCTTATTTGTCTGTACACTCTGGGCGAGTGTCCTGGCTTTGTCTTGCACAGCTGATCTCAAATACAAGCAGCTAGTTCTCCTTGTTCACAGCAGAACTTCTGCAGGCCCAGCCCTTTGGAAGGACTTCTGTCTTCATCTCTCAGCCTCCTGTACCATGGATGTTACTGCAATTACTAGTGCCCTTCCACAGGAGGAAGACTAGGACAATTAAATATGACATCTGTCTCTTCTAGTTACTATGTCCTTGTGCTACAGCCAAACACTGTCTTAAACAGAAACCCTTTCTTGTTTGTTTATGGAACTTGGAAAAGATAAGGCTAAAATGTTTTATTTCAGATTATCAGTGCCGTCCTCAAGGGCTCTGCTACAGAGAGACTTGTTTTGTGTGGTATTTTCCTCTTTCAGTTTAATTCTGCATAAAAGCATGCATCTTTCACATCAGACCTTTCATAGCATAAGGAAACTGTCAACCCTTTTTCATAAATGCTGTGTCACTGGTACTTAATTCCTTACCATTTCTGTAAGTGTATATGACCAAAACGCTACATGCGTCCCTGTCCGAGTGCAGCCCATCGTTGTTTGAATAAACAGCTAGAGGCGGGAGAAGATAAGAAATCCATTAGGGTGCCTACCTTACAACAGAAGTGCCTTTTGATTGTGATGGGCTTTTTCCGTATTACCTTTGTACTACCAAAGTACTTGGTTTGTACTGAACAGTCTAACCCTATATAAAATGTTAAAGCAGTGCACAACCTCAATCTATAGTATTCTTGCACTTTTTACTTGGAGGAAGCAGGGAGGTACTATACTGGCTGTCTTCTCAAATTGTCTGACCAACGAGCTCAGCTCAAAAACTAAGAACCATGTCTTCTACCTCTGTATGCATAGAGCCACTACTAAGGCCTTCTTCCAGCTCCTTTGATAAGTGTAGGATTAACAATGGTTTCCTTTGTCTGTTCTCTGTTAGGAGTAGGGCATTGGCAAGTGTCCTTGCTGGACAGATGAATTCCACCTTGCTAATGCCACTTACGGGTGAAAGCTCTCCCAGGGAAAGGGGAGAGATCAAGGTTGTATAGCCTCTCATAGGAACTGACAGATTCCACATATGTGCCAGAAAAGGTGTGGAAAAGTGGTGGAAACTCCCCATGAAATAAAGCTCCATACAAAATAAAAATACTTCCTCGCTTAATAGGGGGGAGGCTGGTTTGGACAGAACTCACCCTAGTTCAACAGGGGTAAAACTTAGTATTTATTGAAGACTACTTGGGACAGTCACAGTGGACAGACACTACATAAGGCCTCACTCACCCTTCGTATGAGTCCATTGCTCTAGTGGAGCGTGTAACAGATCGCTGTGTATCAATCACTACCCATGAGCAATGGCGATGCCCTGTTAAGGTGAGAACTGGATTTGTACAAAGCACTGGCTGCATACTGCAGTTGCCTATATCCTGCCCCCAGGGATTCGCTGTAACAAAACCTATACTCGGTCTCACACATGAGTGTACATGGGAACAGGCTCTGGCTCCACATTCCAAGTCAGTTCTATATACAGTGGTAAGAGCACTTGAAATAAAGAGGCAGCAGCTGCTCTACATTCACCCGGAAGGCCAGCTGAAGAGACGGATTATCAAGGTACGGTTTGTGAGACACCTTATTCCACTGGAAGATCAGATGAGGCTTGAAGGCAAGGAAGAGTTGAAATCAGGTGCCTTTGTGGGCTCGCTCTTCTACATATAGCTGCATCTGGAGGAGAGAAAGAAGTATCAGTTCCATTTGCTACGCAGATAGGGGAACACAAAAAGTCTGCAACAGGCTAAATAGGACGAGTTTGTACGTTCCCCCATAACCAGCTTTCCCATTTTGTTATGAGGAGTCTTGCCCTGTTCTGATTACGGGCACAGGCATCTGCAAGACTAGGCTACTGCTCAGTAGCATTAAAACTGTTACCCTGCAGAAAACTGCAGAGCTGGCATCAGAGTAGACAAAGCTTAGAACTACATGCGGTTTTCAGCCACACCTTGGGCAAGAACGCTCTGCTTACCTTTAAGATATCAGATGTCATAGTTTTCAGGGGGATGAGCCGGGGGTCATGCATGTGCACATCTTGTTCATCAGCGAGGATCCATGGGAAATCCTAGGGGCAGGAACACAAGGTGCTTTATTTGCAGAGAGGCTGGCAGACTCTGTAAGGTGAGCGCTCTTTCTCAGCACTAGGTCAGCATTAAGTGAATGAGAGAGCTAGTGGCCAAGGGAAGAAACGGGTAACTCAAACCTTTCATAACAGCAAAACTTAACACTTGCACACTCGGCCCCGAGACTCAGCATAATTATCTTCAGCTACAGCATCAAACCATAATGTTAAACCACTTATTCCAAAGGTGACATCTCACTTCCTTAAAAGATATGCTCTTAACTGTCCTGAGCTAGCATGTTCTGTTCATGACACCAGCATTAAATTGCAACTCCAAAATGGTCAGGGCATAGATTTCTGTCCTGCCTTGCAAGTTTAAAGGTTGGCCTACTATACTACCAGTTTCCATTACTAAGCAGTACAGAGCAGACTTCCATTTTGAAACGGTTTTATACTTCGCTAGCTTTATTCATTGTGTCTTGTAACACCCAAAGAAACTTGGCTTGGGGGGGAAAAGTTTCCCTGTACCTAAGCAAGGATTCTTAAAAATAAAAAAAAAAATTCTTGTTTTAAAGTGATCTGCATATACGTTCCTGCAAGATAAAATGTATTTGTGCACCCAAAACCCACTAGTTACTTCAATTTTAGTCTTCCTTGCTATTTATAAAGAATCGGCCATCCACACAGTGGATGTAGGATGAGGGCTTTTTTTTGTTGTTGTTATTGATGAAATTCAAGTACCTATTCTATATGTCAGAGTACTTTTAAATGATTGAGCAGGCATTATGCAGTAAGTACTGTTACAATCTAATTCAGCCATTGAAGCAGCTATTGTCTGCAACTGCAGCTGGTGTGTGGTGAATGTGCTCAGTCACCTCGCTAGCGTAAACCACTTTAACACATCCAAAGCAAAGTTGTGAAGTGCATCATAGGAAGTTAATGTATGTGTTCAAAATATCTAGCGGCCTTAACCTTAGAGGTGCCAAAACTCTGTAATTTCCAGTCTTTGCTCTGCAGCTTTCTCATAATCAGGTAGCCAAAGATATCACTCACCTTTATCACCTGTATCTTTTCCATGTTCCGCGTGGCAGCCTCCCGAGTATGAACCAGAACTGTGAAGGTGCAACCTGCAAAAGAAATGGTAGGCTCTGGATCAGGGGACAACTAACAGAGAATCGACACTACCTATTGTCTCAAGTCAAGCAATGCCTGCTATGAGGCTGTATGGACATGTTTACCTGGGGGATTGTTGTCCAGCACAGCATCGCACACGCTGATCTTCAGGATGAAGGCACGCAGTAACTGCTCCACATGGGACAGCAGGGACTCTGAACTGTTGAGGAGATAGCAGTTGTTACTGGCATGCAGCAAAGTGCTGGGGCCTGGAGCTGCTTCCAGAACACTCCTGCACAGGCAGGTGTTGGATGCCGTGGGCAAGCAGTGATGGAAACTTTACCTAATGGAAAGCAGAGGTGGCTGAGTGATCTCAAAGACAAATCTCTCCACAGGGTGGTGCTCTTTATCCAGGATTACAACTACAACTTTCTCCACATCATTCTGCAAGAAAAAAGATAGAAAAATCGCTGCCTTAAAACAAGCCGTCTTCTGCCCACAGTATGCTTCACATGCTTCTGGTAAAGCGCGAGCATGTTTATTTGTTGCGGCTCACAGCACTAGCACTTATCCAAGGCTTGAGCACTGTCAGATTATTCTTACCCATCACAAAAAATGCTTTTGCAAGGCCGTTTCTTGCTAGATGTTAAACTGAGAGCTTATTGCTAAGGCCTAGAGACATAAAGTGCACTAAATAGCACATTTGTCTAGATACTGTTTTGGAACAAAGGGGGCAAAATGTACAGCTGTCTCACTGCATCACTCTGGAATGGACAATGATGAGGAAGTTAAGATATGCTTCAACTGTTGGCCAAATATAGCAGCTTTGTATTACCTCAATGTAAAACTGACCTATTTCCATTCTCTAAATGTGCATTAAGCTGTCTGTAAAGAGCAGACAATGCGAAATCTGCCTGCATCCTGAAACATTTCATATGGTCGCACCTTTCTCTTACAAAACCTACCTTTGTTTGCTGGCTTACATCAAAGCTTTCACACTATTCTGCCAGATAGGTGCTTAAACTGAAATGTATTCAAAAGCAGAACATTAAGTTACCATGTAGGATGATGTAACTGAAAATATATAGCTGTATATCCTCATGTGCATGTATTAGATGCAACTAAATGCCAACAATCAGCAGCAAGGCAGGGCCTTAACTCCAAGGAAAGGTTATGGATGTCATTTTTATTTTTGTTAGTAACTTTACCAGCTAGTATATTGTATATGGCAAAATTGTAAATAAATTTTGCAATGAAGACAGTATTTATTTTCTCTTAAAACCACTTGCAGTATTTTTGCCAAGGTCCCTGATATGATCTTACCTTCTCGAGCAGTGGCTTTACACAGTGCAGTGTGTCCTGGATGTACTGATTCAGCTCTGGGTGGCAGGACATCTGTAGCAAATACAGTGAATAGTCAGAGCTGTGTTCTGATGTGAACCAGGACGATGCTAAATGGGAAGACTTAAACAGAAGCACCAGTGTGTTACAAGGCACTGGAGTCATGCTTCAAACAGCATTTTTCAGCATTAAGTTGCCAATTCAAACCAGTAATTCTTTCAGGGAAGGGCTAATTAGCTGTGGCAGATCACTGTACCCACACAGTTGTAGTATATTGGCAATATATAACCACAATAGCATATTGGAAATAGTATATTCCAACCATCTCTACTTCCTAAGAAGCATGCTTTCGTGTTACCTTACTGCACATAGCTCAGGAAGCCTTCTACTACTGTTGTCCATGATCTGCTTGGTCCATGAGTACTGCTGTATCCTCAGCTACAGGGCTGTTTTCCCTTTTGACAGGAACTAAGTTCTCCTCAAAAATGAGTTTGCACATTAAAACAAACTCTGGAAGTTACTGAGTTCTGGCAAGTGTTGACTGATCCCTGCTATTTTGCTTGTCCGTGTGGCTGTCAGCTTCCAGGAAAATCTCCTACCTGGACAGGTACATTGTATTTTTTCCTCTTCTGAAAGATCCCGATAGGGTAAACTTCTCTGACATATAAGATAAGGTGAACAGCCACTTCCAGAAATTCTGAAAGAACATCTGCAACAACTGAAAAAAAAAAAAAAAAAGGATGCTGAAGTAGGGAGTGGGAGGAGCACGCAGAGCAATACCATATACTCATAGGAATTTTTTTTAAGGTATTTTTCCCTGCATAAATTTCACCTGCTTCCCCTTAGCTGCAGGAAGTTTAGGGATAGAGGAACCCTCCAACAACAATCCCACAAGCTCATGTGCGAACAAGAAGCCTTGCAAGCATAGCAGTTTGCAGCTTAGCACAACACATTACCTTGCCCAAAGTTAAGGTCCTGCCGTGTGAGAGTGGTCATCTTTCCCAGAACCTGGAAGTAATCACAAAAAGAACGTTTATCCTCTGGCTATTAATACAGTCAGCTCACGGAGCCATCCACTTCCCTAGTGCTGCTGAACTTGGACCCAACAAATGGTGCTCTGCGCCTAGTCACAAGCACGTGAACACTGCCACAACAAATCTGCAGGACCCACTGTGAAAGGTTTAAGCACCCTCCATAACCAACAACACGTCACCAGAAATCACCAGCAGTGCAAAAACCAAAGACAGTATCATTGCTGTGTTCTGGCTCACACCTACTCATAATTTAATTCTTGGTTTTTTTTAGTTGGGCTTTATTCAAATAAAAAAAAAGTGAAAAACTGTCCAGCTCACAGTTCTTCACTGTCTCCCTCCCTTTTTGATGCATTCTGCTAGGGCTGGAAAATTTGTGATTCCTAAGACATGAGAAAGTTTAGACAATCACTTTTTAGTAGCACAAGGAACGCCCATTTTTTTTAAGCCACACAAGTGTTCTCGTAACAAAACATACCCCTTTTCTAACCCCTACATCTTACTATAACACAAGAACTACTCAGTTTTATAGGTTTATTCTCACACCACCACTATGAAACATTGCTTGTTCAGGCTAGGCTCTGCATCTTTCACTGATGCTACACAACACAGGTACTCATCTGCTGTCCACTACCAACAGCTTCAGAGTCTCTCTCTCTCTCTCTGGTCCCAAGGAAACCAAACCCTGCACAGCTGCATAATTAAGTTAACATGGAATTCGTCACACAGAATCATGGAATATCTCAAGTTGGAAGGGACCCATAAGGATCACAGAGTCCACCTCCCTGCTCCTCGCAGGACTACCTAAAACTAAACGACATGACTAAGAGCATCATCCAGATGCTCCTTGAACTCTGACAGGCTCAATGGCATGACCACTTCCCTGGGGAGCTTGAAATTTGTGACAGTTATAAAGGGCAGCGCATTATTGTGCCAAATTGAATACCATGTGCCAACAGTCAAACAGCAGACACCAGGGTTCAGCTTTCCAACAGCTTTCCTTATATAGTGGAGTCTGCCCCTTGCATGTTTTAAGCTACAGTGTACATAATTTTCTATCACAAATTTTAATTTGTTTCATTATTTTATCCATACTCTTTGCATGCATGCAAACTCTTAACCGCTAATAGCAGCACTGTTGTTCATAAACTGTGTATGTCTTTGAACTCCTCCAGGAGCACTGTGGCTCCGTCAGTAACACAGGTGTCTTACATAGACCTCTGACAAGCCACAGACATTCCAATCAGTTGTTTAGCCACTGACATTCAAGCTGCTTCAGCTGCAACAAACCATGTTTTTCAGACCTATAAAGAATTACTTCACCCTTCACAAAATAGGTAGCCACTCTCCTCTTTCTTTTTAAATCAGAATCTTACCATTGTATACAAAGACTTCTGGAACATTAAAGATCTGCTACAATAAATAAAATTAAGATACTTAAGCATTTCGCTAGCACCCCAGCCACAGTGACTCTCACATTTGTACAAAAGCTCTGTATTAAAAGCAGCATTAAGAATCTGTGATTTTAGAGGTTTAGGTTCACGTCCTCACACAACCACCACCCTTTCTCAAACAGAGGCCCCAGCCAGGCAAATGCATCCCAAGAGATCCACCCTTCAACGCAGTCACAAGGTTATGCCTAAGAATCACACATTTAATACTCCCTCAGCTTAAGGCTTTGGAGTAACCGATTGGAGCAATACTGCAGTTAATAGCCTTTCCTCTGTCTGTTTGAATTCGCTGTCCTACATCTATGAGGTCAGTTTCCAGAAAAAGTCGTCCCACCTTCCCAGCATAACAGACAGCACTGAGGGAAAGCCCGCACTTCCTTCGTGGTGCTTTTTGGATGCTAGCAATCCCTTACTGAAGGAATTTCAGAAGAAAAAGGAAGCAAAGCAGGCAGGGATATCATGCAATTTGTAATCCGTCATCTCCAAAGCGCCCACGTCGATTACACGGGCCCCTGCGCCAGCCCAGAATAAGGAGCCCAGGCCTCCCGCATCAGCTTGCGCTGCGCCCTGCCCGCTTCACGGCTCCAGAGGAGAGAAAGGAGAATCTCCGGCTGCCCCTTCACCGTCTCACACACCGGCTTCTCTAACGACCGGACAGACGGAAAGGACAGACGGCGGCTTTCGGGACAGGGCGGGGTGCCCCGGGGTGCCCCGCTCCCACCGCTCCTCAGCGGACAAGCGCTGCCTTTACGTCGGTATTCCTGCCCCCACGTCTGAGCCCGTGCTACCAGGCGTTCACCCCAGCTCCCTCCCGAAACAGGGCTCCCGACCCCGCAGAGCCCCCTCAGCGCAGCTCTCCGTTCCCCCACTGCCAGCCCAGGGGAGCCCCAGCGACCGTCACCGCCTCGACCTCGCCCGCCCCGAGCCGAGCCGCGACGGACCCCCCGGTGCCCCGCACCGCCTCGGCCCGCCCGGCGGGGACCCC
>VYZV01006550.1:110770-133928 GCA_013401275.1 Pandion haliaetus | reverse complement strand
GCCCCTCCCAGCCCCACCTCCCCCCGCACCATGCACCCCAGTCCCCCGGGGTTCCCGGCGTCCCCGGTTCCTCTCCACATTCCCCCACTGCCTTCCCCCTGTCTCCTCCTTCTCCTCCTCCTCCTCCTCCTCCTCCTCTCGGGTTTGAACAACCCCTGCCCCCCCGGCAGACCTGCCTCCCTTCCCGCTGCATGCACAGCCGCTGCCCTGCCTGCCGGGCTCAGCCCAGACCGAGGAGCTGCGGACAGGTAGGCAGCGCTGCCCGCATCGCGCTCACCTTGCACCCAGCCCGGGGCCGGGGGTGCGTGCTCCACCGAGCTCATTCCCCTTCGCTTTCGCAGGGACTGGGGAGGAGCGGGGGGCACCTTCCTACTTTCCCTGCGCCGCGGAGGAGACAAAGGCCGGGGGCGACGGGGACCCCCAGTCCCGCCGCCTCTAGGCTGCCGCCGCCGGGACGCCCTCGGTGCGCGGTGCCTCGGGTCGCGGCGGCACGGCTCGGTGGTGGGAGCCGAGCACCGAGCTCGGACGGCGGCGGGGCGCGGTGCCTTCAGCCAGCCCTATTGTCACCCGCGCCGGGGAGCAGGCTCCAGGCTCTCCCGCTCTCGCCGCCGTTCTGCCTCCCGGCTCGCCCTCAGCGCGACCTGCAGCGCCGTGCGCCTGGCAGGGGGGTGCAGCGTGGGCTTTGGGGTTTGCGCCCCACCACCCTGCTGCAAGTCCCTGCTACTTCGGGGGCTGCCGCAAGCTCCCTCCCGAGACGGCTCGCCGCTTCGCTGCAAGCAAAGTCGCCTCGGACAGAGGCATCGGCCCTCTCGCAGGCAGCTGCTGAGCACCCCAGGGGTGCGTCCCGGCTCTGAGCCAGAGCTGCCGTTCAGAGTGGTCGAGGGGTGAAGGAAGCTTTTCCCAGCGAGTCATTGTGTTTGCAGAGCCGTGCGCTGCTGTGCACCGAGCCCCCGAGTACCTGTGGGTTATTCTCTGCTCTTCCTCTGTTGATAGAAGTGAGACCTCGTTTCTGAATTAAATCAGTTTGGCATCAGTTAATGACTTATTACAGCTAGGAATTCATCATGCAGAATTTAAGTGTCACTTATCCTGTTCACACCTGAAGTCTTCCGTGAACCAGAGGGTTTAATGGAAATGGGTTTGTATTCCCATCTCCTCTCCCTTGCAGAAGGAGGCATTAATCCTACATGTTTTGGTTCAAAGTGAGAATGACATGCGAGGAAAAACGCTGAAAGCACAGCCTAGCCATTCTGCCAGTTGGGACGCATCCACTTCTCCCCCCAGTGAAGATTGGGCCAAATCTGCCCCCATTCTTCCCTGTCACACTGGCGGGTGCTTTCCAGCCGGGTGAGCAATGACCTTTGCTATTGATTGTGTCTCATTTGTCACTAGGCATTGTGCATTAAACTGGAGAGTCTTCTCTGCTGTGCTGACAGCAAGCGACTATATCTTGGATGCTAATCACAGGCTCATTGCTATTTTAATCTCATTATTGGGTAAAGTAGAGTCTGTTTGATAGCAGGTCGCCTATGAAGGCTGTGTCAGCCGTTCCGTGAAGTCCCAGAGGGAAGCAGAGCAGAGGGTACTGCATATTCATTCATGTGCCCCTCTTCCACTTCAATACAGTGACTTGCTGGGCTGCTCTGTCCCTGGAGGATGTTGGTGCTGCACCCTCCCTGCTCGTGCACCTCATGAGAGCGGTGAAGCTCTCTGTGCAGATCAGGGTAGGCACAGGAGAAAGGGTGGCATGGCTGTGGCTGGAGGTGAGAGGCACGTAGTGACTTGAAGGCTTTGCAAGGTGTCCAGCGTTCATCAGAGCCAGGGTGCTGGAACTTAGTACTGACTTAGTGGCAAGTAGGAAACTGCCGGCTTACAAGTCTGGGCTGCAGGGGAGGGTATTTCCTGGGTCGTGCTTTGTGAACAAGCCGCTTCTGTCCTCCGTGGTTAGGAGGGCAGAGCACAGCCTGTCACCCAGAGCTGATGGGTGGGGGGAAGCGATTGCCTGGGCAAATGGGTCAGCAAAAATAGAGTCCCAGTTCCAGCCCTTCAACTAATGTTGAGTGAGTTACATTTCAAGTGGTCACGGGATATGAGTTGCCCCAGGGAGATTCTTTGTAGAGGTGCAGGGGCAGCTACAGCTAGTACTCAACCCCCTGCAAGCCTGCATCACGATGTCCTGTCCTTTGTGCCACTAGCACAATTAGTGTATTAGTGAATTTGGCCCCTTCTGCAGTCGAGTGCTGTTTGGTGATGGCAGAAAGTGAGAGAAAACAACACAGGCAAAGGAAAGCAGACGTTTCAAAGGGTGGTGGCAGTATTCGAGTAGCCTAGCCTAAATATCTGCAGAGGGGAAATTTCGCACCAAACACAGTCATGAGGGACAAGGAAACTGTGGAGTCAGATAAATACGAAAGGCAAAATATGGAGGAAAGGTGACAACGGGTACAGGAAACCTAAGGAAGGAGGGCAGCTCTGAAGAGGGACCTAAAAGGGCTGGAGATCTGTGAGCAGGGGACTCTGCTGCTCTGTTGTCCCAAGGACATCTGGGCCAGCCGCAAAAAAAAATTCTGTACAAAGTGAGTGTGCAAGAAATGTTGGAGAGAAGAAAAGTGTTACTACTTTTTCCTGGGAAGGAAAAGAGAAGGGTGCATGTAAGATTACCTGTCTGCTTTTGAGGACCCTAGAAAGCTGGGAGAGAGGAGCCCTTTGAAATGGGAAGTTCTCTTGGCAGATTGTTTATGAAGCTTCCCAGCATTTGCCTCCAGAAACAGAAAAACAGATGGAAAGAGACCCAGCAGGGAAGTGAAATCTCATTTATCTGCACAATGCCATCCTCCTGGCTCCAGCCAGCTCTCTGCATGTCAGCTACCATAGAGCCTACCCCGTCCATTCTGCTCCAGGCCTTCCCAAGCCCATCCATCACCCTATGGCTTCTTATTTACAGGGAGCCTGGCACACAAAGCTGGGTTTATTGTCTATCATCCCTGCCACACATGCACATACACACAACACCCATGTAGATGCACATACACTTTGTCTATTGCTGCAGCTTGGGATTGTCTGGAGTCCAGGAAATCTTTACACATGCCTGTCAAAGTCTGAGCTTATCAGAGCCAAAGAGAAATCTGGCCCAGCATATGTACTTGGGTCTAGCTTGGTTCAGCCTTCGAGCATACAAACTGCATCATTTGTGGTCTGGATTGATAAAGGATCTTGATATTCTCTGTTTCTTGGTTCAAGAGTTTTGTTCCTCTTGGCTGTGACATGAAGAACATATGTGAAAAGTTAAAGTTAGGACTGCAGGTATCATGTTTTAAGTGAGATATGTGAATGAACATAGATAATCTGATGTTCTTGCTTTTGTCAAATACAAAACAAATGCATCAGGGGCAGTTTCAGGGCCTATTTCAGAGCCAGGGTGACATAACTGTATTTATAGGGGAAAACATGCCTGACTTTCTGTATACCTTCTCAGTCTGTGGCTGCCTTGCAGGATTACAAGCAGAGAGCAGAGTAATAGCAATTGTATCAGTGAGTCTAGAGAAAGAGACTGGCCGCAGGGAAAGTTACCCAAGATTCAACCCCCCTCACCCCCAATTTCTCTTACAGGATTGTGACCATCCACTACTAACCCAAAATGGACCAGAAGCAGTGGCTGAGAGACAGCACTGCAACTCACTCATCAGCTCTGAGCCTGCACCCTGGGTAGCTCTAAAGCCTTATCTTTGCTTTACACATTTTCTTGTTAGTAGGCAGATTTGCTACCTCAAGAGGCAGGTGGCTCGTAATCCTGAGGGTATATAAAGGAGGTGTAAGGCATTGGGTGGAGCAAGGAGGATGTAGGTTTGGTGTTGTGAAGAGCTATGGGGCAGCTGAACTTGGCAAGTACTTCAGCTATTTCTTTTATTAATATATGAACCCTAAGAAGAGGATGAATTCTGGACTTGCTGCAGCATGTGTTTTAGAGCAATTTAGGAAAGGTATCTCCTTACAAGGCCAGACTTCTTTCTGCCTGGCATATATCTCGAGGCAGAATTTCACCCTTGGCAGAAAAGGTGCATCAGCAGCATGTGAACATTGCTGTCACCCGCATCAACAAGCCTGGGGCTAGCATGGTCTTTTGTGGACTGTGGTCCTGATGGAGGAGAGGGTGGCGTTTACTTTGGTTTTGGTTTACTTTGGTTACTTATGTTTGCTCAGACATTGAGGAACCTGAGCACTGAGGAGAACTTGGGATGCTGTTGTGTTATCTAGCTGCCTTTTGGAAGTGTGAATTTTACAGCTTCTGTAGGGTAAGAAAAATGAAGGAGGTAGGAAGCAGTTTCTGAAGTTAAAGATAGATCAGGGCATGGGCACAAGTGGTTAAGGGAAGGCTGGGACTTCTGTGCCTCTAGCACAGCAGCGTTGTATTAAGCCAAGGTACCACAACTTGCATGCACTGTTTTGGTTTGGCAAACAGCTCAGATGTCCCCTGACAACAGTGCAGTACAGGTATTTATCTGCATTATTAATGCAAGATCCCCAGAGACACAGTAACACAGCATGTTAGCACGCCCTCTCAGCCAGTGCGGAGATGAGGTGACCCATGTGCTGTAGACGCACTTTCATCCGGTGTCGTGCCAACAAGACAGCTGGATAGCTTAAATAAATGCCCCCTACACTTTGAAGCAGACCTTCTGTTTAACTGCCCTGCAGCATTTAGCTGCTTTCTAGCTCCTGCTGAAAACCAGAATCTGCAGCTAGTATGTCTGTCAGGTTCACCATCAAAAGGGCTCATGTCTGTGTGAGTGAGATTGGAGACACCTGCCTCGCATTCTCTTTGCACTTGTTCTCTCTTGGTATTTTGCCTACAGATGAAAAGGTAAGATGCTGTTTCTAGCTCTTTGAGTTGTTCTGAGTGATGCCTTGATCCAGCTGGTTTGCTCTGGTTCTTAAAGAGAAAATCCTAGGAAAAAACAAAGACCGTGGATGCAGAGCTTGGGTTTTGCTTGGTTGCTATTTGTTCCATTGGTTTTGAAGCAGGACTTCAAGTGCTTTGTTAACAGATTTAGCTGCCAGTCTGTTTTTTCCTTTGTCCCAGGTAGCTGCCAATAAAATACTATTTCATAGTGTTATGCCTTCAGCAAATGAGCTACCCAGCACCTCCTAAATCAGTCCTCAGGTAGCAGTTTGTTGTCCTTTGTGGCCAGTAGAAAGACCTGCTCTTCAGACACTGCATTAAAGAGAAGGCCCCTGTGCTGCCTACCTCTTTCCAGGGGAGGTCTGAACTGAAAATTTGCTCCCAGGCTCTGAGCAATAACAGAGGTGAATCTTGGAAAGGCAGAATCAGCTGGTGAATGAGTGAGCAGGCTTGTCAGTTAAGAGGATGAAGACATCTCCCTCTAAACTCCCCAAATGCTTTATGAGGCTGGGGCTGCTATGATGGCAGAGGTTCCACTAACTCGAAACACTCCACATCTGCTTCACAGGTTGAAAGAAAAGAGGCGAGGAAGAGCCAAGGCTATTCTTAGGGTGGCTCCTTTCAACTCCACAAAAAGGCACTGAGATTGGCCTCAAAGGATGTTACCTGCTGCCCTTCACAGGTGACAATGGCTGGTCAAGCAGCAAAGCACCTCGAGGGGGGAGTACAAGCCATTGTAATCATGCAGCAAAGTGCTTCACCTGGTGAACTGATGGAGGGAAATCAAGTGCAACTGGGTGCTGGGGTGCAGGAAAGGCGGGGAGGAGGTGGAGTGAAGAGCTGTGGCTGCAACTTTGTGACGTTATTTCTCAAATGTCGGCATAAGCCTGGTTTTCTGACAGTCGGTGTCACAGGGAACTCTGGCTTTAAGCATGCCTTCATGCTGCCCAGATTGAGCGGGACAGTCTGAGGAAGCTACCCAAAGTTAAAGGCTGCACTGGAAATGCTGAAAAACCCTTTCCACTTTTTGTGGGAAAGGACAGGGGAGAATGACTTAGGTAATCTCCAACTTGTGCAATGTCCCAAAGCCATGTCATGTAACACAAACACAGGGATGAAGGAAGACTTTCAAAAATATTACAGTGAAACAGAATGAATGAGAATAGTCTGCAGCCACTGCGTTGAAGGACCCAGTCTCAGTGTTCTTTGGACTTAAATTACCTTCCCAGTAACAGCCTTACCTGGTGGGGTGAGGTGAAGTGACCTGTGCAGGGTCAAGGAGGGAAAGTGGGACAAGCGAGAGAAAGCTCAGTCTGCCTCCCTGCCCCTTGTTCTTTAGACCAGCATCCTCTGCTCTGCTGACAGCAGATTTGTTTCTCTGCTATGCTGTGAGGTATCAGCACAAAACTTCCAGTGTTTTTTCTTCCCTTGACCAGTTTTGGTCACCCTGAAGCAGTATGTGTGTGCATGTGCATGTCTCTGTCTTGAGCTGCTCAGGGCTGTTGCTGGTCCTGCGAGGCCACCATCTGCCTCCAGTTCTGTTCATCTTGACGTCTTCATTGCAAGGAAACCAGCTGTGAAGAGGGGCCAGTGCCAGCCAGGCCCAGGATGCCAACCTGGCAGCAAATAGCCCTAGCTGGACAGCTGGTGCTGTGCAGGCAGCTCAGGAGCTGTGGCTTGCAGGAGCCAGCCTCCCCAGCCCCTCAGATGGTAGGCTGTGAATGGGAGGGTAGGGGGGCTAGTAAGGAATCAAAGGGAAGTGTCCTGCTGATTGATGGCCCTCATTTGCACATGAAACTGGGACCTCTCAGCCCTGCAGGCCCTGCACGTGTGTCCCAGCTGCTGTAACCAGGGCTGGGAGAGGAGGAGGTAACCAAGGAGGGAAAAACTCCACCTCTGGACACCATAACTGTTTTCATCTAAGTGTCCTAGGTCTGAATCTTGCTTGCCTTTACAGTTCCTAGAAGTTGGTTGCTTATTTTTTTCTTTTTTCTTTTTTTTTTTTTTTTATTATTGTAGGTGAGGCAGAGCACCCAGGATTATGGCAACTTCTTCCACCTTCTTCTCTCCTTTCCTTTTCCTGTGCGTGCTGGTTCTTTCTGATATCAATCTTGCAGTCTCCCTGGTCCCTGGTGCAAAGCTCAAAAATGTCCCAGAGAACAACAACCATCTTCAAAACCAAGAGATGTGGCTGCAGCAGCCCAGAAGTGGGCACCACCACAAGCATGGCTTGGCCAAGAAGGAGAGAGTCCATGCCATGCCTTCTAGAGGGCAGCCGGCTGGGGAAGAGACCTTCAAAATGGGTAGCAGAGCTCCAGCTGTGGAAGAGCTGGTGACAGAGGGGCAGCCAGCAGCCCTGAAGCAGAATAAAGATGTGTTCCTGGGTTTTGAGTTCCCATATCCTGAGAGGGAGAACCAGTCCCCAGGGTCTGAAAGAGGAAAGAAGCAGAACCGAGAGCATCGGCGACACAGCCGCAGGGACAGGCTGAAACACCACAGAGGTATTTGAGCTCCAAGGGAACCTGAGGCTGTTGGGTCACTGGAAATGAGTGTCACTTGTATGAGGGCACGAAGATGCAGCTGTGGTTGAGCCACATGGGTGTGTGGAGGGTGTGGGATGTGTGCCTGCTCTGGGGAGAAATATGCCAAACAAAAGAGGCACAAGAAAAAAGGGGAACTCCAGAACCAGAGATCTTTACTGCTGGCTGCAAGTTTGTGAAAATGACCTGGTTTGCCTTATAGAGGGAGCTCTGAAAGTTCCTAGGACTTGAGTGGTTGTTTTGGGGTGGCCTGCTTTGGTTTTTTTGCTTCTTTAGCAAATGGTTCAATTTATGAACAAACATGTCCAAGCCATGCTCAATCTCTCCACTGACTTTGAAATATGACCAGAACTAGAAATAATGCAAAACCCCTACTTCACTTGAAGATCAGTTTCTCCTCATCAGAGCTTGTATTCTTCTATATTTATGCTGAACTACAAAAACCATGAATTTTGCATATGTGAAATTGCACTAATTACTTTAAAATGTTGCTTGTTTTTGACTGGGACTGCTTTTCTTTGCAGGTCAAGTTGCGGGTGTGTGTCTCTGTGGTATGGTATGCCCTGTGGTAGTCTTTAGTCCTATTAAAGCCAGGCAATTTGTGTCAATCTACATTATTTGACAAGCTGGGTGTCAGTATCCCTGAGTTCCAGCTATCACTCCTCCCTGCATCAGTAAGAAGAGCTCTATTGTCTTCTCAGGGGACTGACTAAACAACTTGTGTTAAGCAATATAGAAGAGTACGCAACAAAGCTGGTTTGAAGCAATATTTGCAGACTACAAAACAGGCCTTGTTTCTTTGGTTTAACTTAAGGTTTGTATTTAAATTAATACTTAGGAAAAGCAGGGATCAAGCTGTGAAGATTTTTCTTATTTCAAGTTAGGTTGGTCCTGAGTTGAGCTACATTGAATTAACCCACTACTAAAATCAAATAAGAATGAGTTCACGGGTATTTGCAGCATCTTAATCCATTGGTTTTAAAATGGTTAAACAGGTACATTTTGTACTCTTGAGACCAGAAAAAGAAATCCTTTACTTCTAAGCAAGAGATAGACATATCTTTAAGAAGGTGTGATTATGTATGACTTAAGTGTGTAAAAACTGAGATGCATATACTCTGGACCTGATCTGTCATTTTAATTTAATAGTACATGACTCTCTTTTACACTGTTCTGGACAGCAGCTCAGGGTGGTAGAACACTGGCCAGTGACTGGATTAAATCTGAATTCCTTTGACTCAAATCTATGGCACGCAGAGAGAAAAAGGAAGAGAAAGCTAATGCTACTGTACCTGTTGCCCTCTGCAGGGAAGACTCCTGATGCTGGGCCAAGTTCCCTGTACAAGAAACCTGAAAGCTTTGAAGAACAGTTTCAAAACCTCCAGGCAGAGGAGGCTACAAGTCTGACTCCCACCATGCTTCTCATCACTGCACTGGAACTAGCTGTTTCCACAGAAGAGCCTCCTGTTCTTCCAGCCACATCACCACGATCACAGGTAAGGCAGCTGGTAACTGCACTGTACCTCTGACGCAGACAGAAATCTCGAGTAGTTGAAATCCAGTTTCCTTTTTTTTTTTTTTTTTCCTGTTAGAGGTAAGTGCTTGCTTTAACACCAAAGCCCTCCCTCAAAAGTAGCGCTCTCTCTTCGAGGCATCTAAACGCCTCTTCTTCATAAATAGTTCCTTTAGTTGCTTCTCTTCCCTGCCCTACCTCTCCCTTAGCTAGCCATCTTTATTCAGCTTCAAAGACCAGAGAGGCAGTAGGAGCACTTGGCTGGAGAGGCAGCATGTCCTAATGCTCCTTGCTCGCCTCTTGTCCTCACATAGAAGCAGTGGAAACTTCCCTCTTGGCTTCAGCTGCAGCAAGGGAAAGCTTTTCCCTTTTGAAAATCTGATGCCAAGAAACCCCAGTGGACAATACGGGGCGGAGGGGGGGCGTGAGGGGGGGGAATCATAAAGCCTTTTTAAGGTCTAAAAGCACCAGCAAAATTTGCAAAGACTTCAGTGTCGCTACAGAAGCGTAATCCGTTGTCTCTTTGGTTTCTTGTGGTTTGCAGGCTCGCCTCAGGCAAGATGGGGATGTGATGCCCACCCTAGATATGGCACTCTTTGACTGGACAGATTATGAGGATCTCAAACCAGAAATGTGGCCATCTGCTAAAAAGAAAGGTGCTAAACCTCCCTGTCGCCTTTCCCAAAAGTCATTCTGTAAGGCTTGTCCCAAAAGTCATTCTGTAAGGCTTGTCCCATGGTTAGTGTTCACAGATGTGCTGAAGGATGTGAGATCATAGTGGTGGGGAAAGAGAGAAAAAGCATAATGCTGATTGTGTTTTGTGCTCAGTTTCAGAATGTTTCTCATTTTGGATGCGTAATTTGAGGGCAGAGGAAAAATTATAGATGGAGTGTTGAGAAATAGGGAGGAGATTAGACTATGAAGGTTTAGAGTTCAAACTCTTGAAGACTGAGGCTGTTTTTACCCTGGAACAATATAGTCTCCAAAATAAAACCACTAGCATGAAATTGTCTGTTAGCATCTGGTTTTTTTCCATAGAAAAACGCCGCAGTAAGAGCCCCAACAGTGGAAATGAAACCATGACAGCTGAAGGAGAGCCATGTGATCATCACCTTGACTGCCTCCCAGGTCAGGATCAGCTTGGTAGAGTCACTTCTCCAAGCACGAGATTGTTTGAAATCCAGCCCAGGTTCTAACACAAATATCCTGATTTCTAATACTGATAGAAAGTGATATGCAGAGGGAAGGGCAGAGGCTCTCTGGGTGTGCTGTGGGAACAGATGATGTCTGTACCATGGAGCTGTCATGGGTGTCAGTAGCCCTGCAAGGGAAGGCGATAAATGAGCTGTGCTGACCCTTTTTCCTGTGTTGCAGGCTCTTGCTGTGACTTGCGTGAACACCTCTGCAAACCACATAATCGAGGCCTTAACAATAAATGTTATGATGACTGTATGTGCACTGAAGGTGAGTTCAGCTCTTTGCTCTCCTCCTTCCAGCTCACTTCATAGCTGGCTGCATTGATTTGGAATAGTAGTTTATATGTGAAAATAGGAGCCAAGCTCTGCTGCTCTTAGCCTTTACCTGCCACTGGCTCACAATGTGACCAGCGAGTCATCTAGGATACCTTGCTTTCTCTCTTAAAACCAAAAGTCCTGGTATCTACAAACCTAACAAAAGCAGCCACAATATACTAACGCTTCAGTTGGTGCTTTCAAGTGTCACAGGTTGTAAAAACAAACTACTACCTTTGTTTTACATGACCTTATGCCTAATATGGCTTTCCTGGGTTAATTTCAGCTGAACTTCTAGCAATTTAGTAGGTGTGGGTAGGACACAGACTGTTGTTTCTTAAAACTCGTTCTGAAGAATCCACAGCAGCCCTTAATAGACAGTTGTGTTATGAAGATGTTGAAAGGTACTCTTCTAGTCTCAACATGTTCAAGTTCACCTCCAGGCAGTGGGTCTTGTCTGCCAGAACAAAACTCTGGTTGCCAAGTTTTGTGACCTGTGTTAGGTCCTAGTGATTTTGACCAGGTCATTCACCTACTTTTTACCCAGTTAAACAGACTGCTTTCCTGGAGTTGCAGTGTTAAATTATAGTCTTCACCTTGGGTGTGTCGTGTAACACTTGAAGGTCCTCATCAGAGACAATGCTCTGACAGATTAGCCTACAACAGTGTTTCTGCAACCCTAACGAGGGCTGCCCCCGGCTCTGCTTTATACTTAAGCTAGTTATAAGTTGATGCCAAATGTGCATCCTCTGTAGCATTAAAAAGATCCCCAGAGGTGTAGGGTCCAGATGAGATAGAAAAGATGCTTAGATAAGGGCAGAGCTCTGATCTTGTGTGCTCTCCTTCTGGGAGGCCAGACTGCCCTGGGGGGGATTGCTAATGAGGGGCAGAAACCCAACTTCAAGGTAGCCAGTCTCAACATAGCCCAGGGACATGCACTCCAAAAGGCTGCTCAGTGACCTGTGACATCGGCCTGGTCTCCCGTGTACAAGTACTCAAGGACAGTTTATGGGCTGTCTCATTATAAAAGCTATAAATCCTCAGGCTCCCCCACTCTGGGGGTGCTGTTGCTGTTGCTATCTGCTGCCTGCTCTGGCAGTAAAAAGAGTTGTAGTTTCTAGGATGATCAAATCAGCTCCTACCAACCCCAATGACCAGATCCTGGGCCATTGAAAATCAGAGCTTTCATGATTTTTATACCCTATCTGGCCCAACTAGCTACGCATTCTGGTGTAAAAAAGTCAGGCAATAGACACCAAAAGATAAATGTATCGGTGCCAGAAACCAATGAGTTACCTTGACCAGAGGCTCCTATTGCCTTCTGGTGCCATGGGAGAATATGTACTCATGTTTTTTACAAATAAAATGCCTTTTTTTCCCCCTTAGTATTCATCAACACTGTATCAAATAGCTTCCTTCAGACCCTGCACTTCGAGCATCCAAAACAGAGAAACTGAAGATCAGTGAGCTTTGGATCAGACCTCCCCGTAATAACATTTCAAAGTCTCTTCCCTCCTCTCCTGAAGCTTCAGGGAAATAAATAGCAAGGGGAGCTCCCTAGCCATTGCTGCTGCACATTAAGTCTATAGTAATTTCCCAATGGAGAGATCACTTAGACAGTAATGGGAAGTAATAGGGGGAAACCAAGCAGGGCTTCCATAAAATCACCAGAAATAATCAGGATAATTCATTGGTGTTTCAAGAAGCCAGTGAAACCTTCTGCCTGAGCCACTGAATCCCAAACCAGAGCAGTGAGCCAAACAGAATAGCAGGGCCCAGAAAGCAATATGCCTGGCCTGTGTGAGGCATTTCTCTGCCACTTCATTTGACATAGCCCAGGCTTTCCAGCCCTGGGACTGTGCCCACTGCAGCAGGCTCTGTCATGAACTGAGGCTGAGAGCTAACTGTTTGATGTTACTGCTGTAGTGGGCCCTGGTCTCTCCTGCTCACTTACGTGTGTCGTTTCCATAGGGCTACGCTGTTATGCCAAATTCCACCGGAACCGAAGAGTGACCCGGAGAAAAGGGCGCTGCGTGGAGCCCGAATCAGCCAACGGAGAGCAGGGATCATTCATTAATGTTTAGGAGGGTGGGACTCCTGCCTGGATGGTCAGGAGCTGGGGTCAAACTGTTTATACCTAGCAATAGGAATTAGAGGAAAAAGTCAAGCAAATGACTGAAGCTGCAGGCTCTGAACATGCCAGGTTCCCACAAGACCGAAGCTCATGTTAATTATAAATAGAGTGGCCTCAGACTTTTCCATACCAGGACTGCATTCTCCCTCCCTTCCCTCACCACATTCCTGCCATTGAGCTGGGTCCTCTCCCAGTTCGTAAGAGATGATCATGACTAACATTCTGATGGTCCTCCAGGAAAAGGCTCTGCAGTTTCATCTCATCCTCTCAACAGAGGCAATATATGAAAGATCCTTCAGGTCAAAGGAGTTATGAGCTTAAACTTTACGCCTTAAATATTGCTTGAGAAGAAAGGTAGATCCTCCTTAAGGATCAGAGGTTCCTAGAGGATAGGAAACTTGTAGCCTCCAGGTGGAATCAAAGATGGAAATGGATCAGCAGGAAGCTGGCTGCCTGGGTGAGAGGGGACCCTCTGACAGAGCTCTTGCTCTCTCCCTTGTTTATTGCTACAGACAGTCCCTAGATATTCCATAGCTGTTACACACAACCACTTCCTACCTGTCTTCTTTGGGACCATCCAGTCCCACTCCTTCCTTCCTTTCTTGGTTCCAGAGAACCACCTGGTTTCTGCAAGGATGTGGCAAGACATCCCAGCCTGCAGCTCTCACTCATTTAGTTATCCTGCCAAGCCTGTTATTTTTAATGATTATTTTTAGGAGCTTTCTGGGGAAGTGATAGTTTTCCTAGTGAGCCAAAAATAAAGGTTTTGGTAACAGGAGATAGGGACAGGCTGTTCCATTGTAGTAAATCCTGTGACATGTTGCATGTGTGTTTCCACGATATGTAAATAAAGATATGGTAGATATCCTTTGTGCAACTCTGTCTTCTCTGACTGCACCTAAGGATGTGGCAGGAGCCAGAAAAGCCTATAAGGGAGCCGGCCAGCAGGTAGCACTGATGACTTCAGGTAATCACACAGAGCAATTGTGCCACTTGGTAGAAAAATTTCTCTACCCAAATTGGGGATCCAAGCTTCCCCATATCCTCACTCAAATTACAGCTAACAGTCAGTTTCTGCCTAGTATAACCATCCAGATGTTTAAAACTTCTTTATATTACTACTTAGTTACTGACTTCAGTGATACATTGGAGAAACACAGGCTACCTGTGTTGAACAGGAGTAATGTTAGTTGGTAAAGATGTTCTGTTCTACTGCTAACACCCCAATACCCTGGCTTCTGGTGGGAGACAGCTCTGAAGCCTTTTACATTCAAGAACCTGGAGATGTACGGCACCTTTTGTAGGAATACAAATATTAATCCTGGTGCTGTGGTCAGAATCCTTTTTATGCTGCTTCCCTAAACCTCCTGTGTTCCATTTAGGTAAGTGAATCTCCGTTTTGCACTCCTGTTTCTGTTGTAGTGTCACTCTGCACTGTGTATTCACTGAAATGCTGCTAGCATACTCTAATATGATGAGTGCTCAGTCATGACTACAGAGATATGCTATGAATACAACATTAGTTCTGACCTGCATACACCTGCACTGCTGGGGGTACACTAAAGGAGGAATTTGTAAAGAAGCATTTAAGCAAAACCTACCTCTTGGTTGGATGTAGCTATTTAGATTTCTGGTTACAGCACTACAGTCTTAGCCCAAAAGGCAGGAGTAAAGAAAGGTGGTTTAGCTCCAGCTCTATGCCACAGCAGCAAGGATGCAATTTGTTAACCCAGAGAGAGAAATGCAGCCCCTCCCTCAGCCCAGATGCAGAATAGTGGGTGGTGCTGCCAGTGCTATTGTCAGTGGAAGCATAAAGGGAAAAAGGCCTTAATTGATCACAGTCAATTGCAGAGCTCTCAAACGCTGGTCTGTGTGACACCGATGAGAACCACATGCACAGCCATTATGAAAGCCAGGTTTTGATACCACACTGCTTTGCAATATAGGAGACGAGATCTGGTTGGAACAGTGCAATTGAAAGAAAGCAGGAAATTTTGCAGGGGTCTTTATCCCTGGTGATGCAGGTATTCGTTGCCCTATACACTATATACAGAATCCTTGTAGGATCCCGGGCAGTGTTTTGAGCAAGACTGTGTTGCAAATCATGTGAAATACAAGCAGGTTTAAACAGCAGGTCTGAATGTTAAGCCAGAGCTTTTAGACTCCAAAAGGAGACTTGCTTCTTCAGCTCTTGCTTTTTCAGCTTTTGGTCTGCTATTAACTCTGAATATAAAGAACAGATTATTCTTAATTGGTGGGATTAGTTAAATGTGTAAGGTCAGTGAAAATTGAGTTTATTATTATAAATAAAATCACAGGATTACTGGATTGATTGCTCACATTGGAGTTTCAGAAAAAGAGCCCATGACTGAGACTCACTCTTTCTGAATCAAACTGTGATGTTGCAGAGGTGAAGAAGGAAGGGTGAGCAGCGGCACAGGCGCAAGCTGCACAGCCACAGCAGTGATCAACTACTGACTTTGCAATTGCAGTGCAAAGGAAAGTTGTTGAGTAAATAACATGCCAAGGTGTGGAATGCAAGACCAGCCTGCGATATAAAACCCCAGGACAACATTTGTACAAGTCCAACCCACTTCTGAGTGTAGCAAAGCTTTTTAGCACCGCTCTGTGCTGCCTCACGGGCATGACAGCAGCTGCAGAGCGATAGTATCACTGGGTTACATTTAGCAACTTTCCCCTTCCTTCCCAGTATCCCTCAATTGCAGTGCAGGCAGTGACAGTTCTGCCTTTGGGACATTAGATCCGAACAAGAGAGAGGGAGACAAATGTCAAGCAAGTCTTGATTTTTATGTTCTTCTCAACTAATTGTTTGAGAAACTCAAATTAAGAATTCACACGAGCTCAGTTTCTCTACTGCCCCCAGAGAGCTTAAGCTAGAGCTCTTGCGAGATCTTCTATTGTCTTGAAAGGACTTTGGATCAGGCCCAAACCAGCCATAGCAGGGTTCTGTGGAATAATTTTTGAAGTTAATTGCAGGGCATGCATGCAAGAAAGGTGAGTGACACAGTCCCACCCCAACTCCTGCTCTACAGCTACTGCTGTTAGCAGCCTCACAATGAGTCCAAAGGGTATGCATCATTTTAAACCACTTCTCCAAGGGTGAGAATCATTAGACATGGAAAAGAGAGGACAGCATGCTGATTTGACATAATCATCTCAGCAGCTGCCTGCTCTGCAAATGCTGTTGAATCTCGGGGATGTTGCTGGCAGTTGCCAAAATGATGACTGCAAGAGAGACAAGAAGTGGAAGCACAAATTAAAACACTTGGGAATCATTCTGTCTCAGGTCTGTAATAGTCTGCATTCATTTTAGCTTGGGGGTGTTTCATTGAAACCCTCTTCTCCCCCACCCACCCCCTGAGTAATTACCCTGTTGTCAATCCACAGTGTGTGAAAGTGCTTCAATTTCAGACCCATGCTATACGAAATTGTTCAAGTCCATGCCAGTCACTCTCTGCTACATAAAGCTTGGAAAAAGCATTGCTTTCATATTTTTTTATCAGAAAAAATGAGGGCTGTTGTTTTCTTGGAATGTTCTGAGTGATCATATGTGCCCCATAAAGCCATTTCTTGTATGTCAGTTCATTTTCTAGCATGCCAGTGAATCTTTAATAGTAGTCCCTCAATTATATCTCAAAGCCCTAGTTAGATTTTAGAAAAACAGAGGAGCAGCTCTTCCTTACTGAGATTGGAAAGGACTTTCAAGTGCACTTGCCAAGGTACCACATTAGTGTAACCCTCTCCACTCCCCAAATCATCTTGCCATAGACTGTTTTGCAGTGAAGTTGCAGGAGAAGGCTCCCCACCAGCATTACAAAATGCTGTGAGTTTCCCCTCCAATCCAAATAATGTTTCTGCTTGCTGATTTCCCATTTAAAAGGGAGTTTGTAGAGCCCGGACAACTTCTATATGCCCTTCCTCACTGTTTATTCAGAAAGGCTCTATTGATAATATATGCATTTGTGCTGAGCTGATGCTTTCATTGCTCTCAGCTCCATGGCCAGGGGCACAACTTAGACACCAGTGTTAGCTGCAGTCTTTAGTTACCTTCAGACTAGACCCCAAGTGAGGGACGAGAAGGGCAGAACTATAAAGGGTGAGCTTGTCTCCATCCTCACAGGCTAGATAAGGACAGCAGGAGCAATTGTATTAGCTCCTCTCCTTCCCCACAGAATTGCTATCACCTTACCCACCAAGGGTACATTGTCCTGAAAATGCAAAGGAAAGCATTTCTGCCTTATTAGCCTAACTTTTATGCTGGCAGGAAGGGAGCCAGCTGTGTATTAGGTTTTTATTCAGTCTGTACAAGACATACGACCAATATATTTGACATAAAGCAGCTAATTGCTGGATATTAGTTGCAGTGAGCTGAACTCACCTGGACCAGTCTTCTAGTCAGGAAAATCTCCATATCCTGTTTCTAGTCTCCTGGGTCATCTGCTTCTCCCTGCAGGTCTTCTTTAACTTACTGCTTATCTTTCTCACCATGTTTATGTTGCTTTGAGTTATCAAGCCTAGGGAAGGGAACAGAGACAGCAGGTTGCACAGAGAGGCAATTTACAAGGTACAAGCAAAGCAAAGCAGAGATAAAAAACAAACAACCCCCCAGATCAGATAGGTGTGAGATGTACAAATGCATAATGTCTGTCATAGCTCTCACTGTTTTCATATCCATGAGATCATTAAGACATTTCTAAGTCCCCTGAGTCCATGACATGCAAGCCCAGGATATAATAAGCAGGGCTGAATTAATTGCACGATACATTGATGAACAAAATGAAGCAAAGCACTTTTATTGTACAAGGGGAAATGAATGCTTTGCATTAAACAGCAGTCACATCAATCCAAATTATGGCTCATGCTGCATAAATGATAATGAGACTCTGTCTCAGACTGAGTGAGAATGCTGAAAGAAGCAAAGATGCCCACATACTGCTGCATCCAAACAGTGCTTATACTTAAACTGGGACAGTGGAATTTGTCTTTATAACAAACAGTTCTCCTTTGATAGATACCTATCCTGTTAAAAGACTATCCCTATTGCACTTTGCACCCAAACACTGAGCCAGCAATACGGCTATTCAAAGTCTCTATCCTTCCCTCCCTGCCACCCCCGCCAGGTGTCACATCTTCTTTTTGTCATTTAGGGTAGAATCCAGTCCCTGACATTACTGGGACCACTAGCTTTGATCCCATTTGATGCCACTACTTCTGTGAATAGAGGCAGGGCTTCCCTGCAAGATGCAGAAATGGAAATGAAGTCACAGCTGATGTGTCATGTGTCAATAGATGGATTAAATTTCGATCTTTCATCTGGTAAGGTGGCACATTCAGAGATTCCTGGGGGGGACTTTTGCAGCCTTTTTTTTTTTTTTTTACTGCTGTTCTGAACTATGCAGCCAGTCAGTTTTGTTCTGCTGCTTCCTCTGGTTAGCATTTTCTAGGTTGTCTCATTTTGGCATTTAATACTTTGCCTCAGGAGATGTTCAAGCGTGCTGCATATTAGCAGTCGATAGCACTCAGGATGCAGTGAAGGGCAGGCTAGATAAGGCCATATTTGTGAGTTGTTGGAGATTGTCTTGAGTGTAGGTTCAGCACTGCACGATTCTCATGCATAACATTGCACTGCACAATTCTCATGCATAACCTTGCACTGCACTGCTTGAACTGCAAATAAGATTGAAGGATGACTCATACATCTCCACATTCAGCTTCTGCAATGAACTTCTGACTCCTTGCTCATTCCTTAGAGGCCTCATCTTTTCTGTTAGAATAAATGATGACAAGAAAGCAACTGACCCAGTAAAACATGTAGTCTTACCCTGCAGACAGGTAAAGCATACACTGGGCAAGGAAGGGAGGGTTTGCAAGGGGTCATCCTGACTTCTTGGTTCTGTTAGTTCATTTGCCATACCTGGGGAGAAGACTGCTATTATGAACGGGATAGGAAATGGTAAGTTACAGCTGTACTGTGTGGGGTTGGGTTGATCACTTATCCACTTCCCCAGCTCTAAAATGGGACAAGCTTTCTTTCAGAACGACAGATGAAAAACCGGTGATTCGTACCAGGCTTTTAGGCAAAGAGTTCAGTCATATAGTTGTAGGGAAAAATCTAGGGCCAAAGGAAGCAACTAAGTATCTGCCAGGCATTCCAGCTACATGGCTAGAGACTCCAGTGCTCAACCCCAAAGCCTGACCTGAACTTGACTCGGTTATTGTGTGACACAGCTGAGCACAGCTAGCACCTTGCAATTGCGTTTTTATTGGTGTTTATCAAGAGACTCTTCATCACTCCTCACCTTTTTGTCACAGTACCGATGTGTGCACCATAGCTTTCTCCTTCTCCAGAAAGCTGCTAACTCCTATACACGCATTAGCCTTCCTGGACGCTGATACAGCCCAAGTGCAACGTCAAACCTTCCCTCAGCAGCATTACGCCTGTAAGCAGCAGGAAGAACCATTTGGCTGGGTGTCTGGAGTCAACGAACTCATCCAGACACACTTCTAACCTAGTGGCGGCTTTCCGTTTTGGGAACAGGTGCTGTGCAATACACATCAGGTAGCTAGAGTAGTAGTACGCAGGCTATTTCCTCGCCCGGCATACATACGGCCGTCTGACGAGAAATCACCGCTTGCCGCCCAGCCCACAGAGGCACACTCCAGAACCACCGTGCGCCAACTCATGTGGCGGAGGGCACGGCTCAGGGCAGGGTCGGGCCTCCCCCTCCATCCTGACCCGACGACGCGCCGCCAGCGCCCGAGGACCCTCCGCGGCGGAGGNCAGCCCCACGTGAGGCGGCCCCGCCGCCGGGAGTCACGGGGCGGGCCGCTGCCATGGAGCTGCCTGCCGTCAACCTCAAGGTAGGGGCCTCTCCGACCGGCCCGTGACTCGGGCTTCGCGGGCTCGGAGAGAGCGGGCTGCCCGCGGCGGGGCCGAGGCCTCGCCGTGAGGGCTGCGAGGGGGTTTTCGCCGGGGCGGTGGCCTTCTTCCTCGGCTGCCGCTTCGGGTGAGGCAGAGGCCTGGGGCGGCGGGATGGCGTCCCGGGGAGCGGGCGCTTGACCCGGCCTGCCCTCTCCTCTCGCATGCTGGCCAGCTTTGCGCCTGGTCAGGAGATGTGGAGGCCTCCGAGGAGGAAGGACTGGTGTTTCCAAACCTTTTATCATCACATGGGCAAACGTTGCAAAAGCTTTTGGTCGTTAAGACCGGCAGGCAATGACTCCAAGGTTCTCTCTTACTTCAGGGCAGTTGCTAAAGTGGCCAAGGACTGGGCTGGGACAACAGCTGGTTATTCGCTTGTGCCCATGGAGGTTTCCAGCTCAGCTGACTAGAGCTAATCCAGGATAAAGACTACACAAGATCCTGAGGAGGCAAAGTTTTGCTTGTCAGGCAAAATAGCTTAGAAAGATGATCCCACTTATTTGGGGGTTATCATCTAGTAGGTAATCGAAATTGCTTCTCTGTTGGGGGCAACTTGAAAATTTTGGTGTCTGGTAACCAGAGAAAAGGGAAATAAGGGACTTACCACAGTTATGTTACACTTTTCACTTTGGGAAGAAGCACATTCTTGCGGAAAAGCTGGAGGATACTAAACTCACTTTTTTGCTTGTAGTGTTTGATGCTGAAGCCTTCCCTGATAGACAGATGAAATTTTCCTCTTTTTTTTTTTTTGTTTTTCATATTTTCAGAGCCCTGAGACTTCTAGGTGTGTGTGCCTTTTTCCAGCTTCACTACTCTGTGTATCTTATTTGGTACGGCAAGTTTCAGGTGCTTTCTTTGGTTAAAACTTTTGCCTGGAGAATGAAAACAGCACTGATCACATCAGGTTTTTTCTGCTATTGATTCATAAAGCTGTGAGCAGTGGCCTTGGAGTAGGCTGCCTACAGGTTGGGTGGGAGGATGGTATTATCTCAGCTACTGTTACGAATTCAGCTTTGTACAGGAAGGTTTTCATGTGGCTGTGCTAAATAAAAGCTTGGCGTTCGTGTAATTATGTTTCTGCCTTTTACTAGTTCACCAAGAAAAGCAACTTCCCTTGTTAGAGGCAAGTAGGCAAATGGATTTTTTCAAGGCCTGGCATGTGGATTATATTACATTCTGGAAACTAGCTGATACTTTGTGCTGACAAGTTTGGACTATTGTGTGAATCCCAGGGCACTAGGAAGATTAAAAGATCTTGCCTTCTGCTTTGTTTTTTAACTTGGTTTGATTTTTTTTTTTTCTCCCATGCTAAAACAACAGTGAAAAATAAGGACATTTAATTAAATAAGTTTGCCAACATGAAATACATCTTCTACCATGGGAGGTGGAGATAGGGGAGCTGAAAAAAACAGACTTCTTGAATGAATGAATCACCATGACAACACAACTAAAATGTTGCCTTTCTTCTCTAATTTCAGACAACCATTCCCAAATCTCTCACTAGATAAGAGTGAGCTTGTCCTGGGCAAACTGTTTTCAGCATTAAGAAATTCGTTGTTGTCAAGTCTGCTGATACTGCTCTGGGGCTAAAGAGCTGGGGAATAGGGAGTTAATAATTGTACTTGCATCTTTGTGCTGTTCCTGAGTTAGGGCCTGCTTCCCTGAGACATATCACAAAGGTGGGAAAGGTTCTTATTCAGAAAGGGACTTTAAATAACACGCACTACTGCTATTCATTGGCATGATCTGCTTACACTTTCTGTGAGATTAAAAAGATGAGCCTCGTAATAGAAGTAGCTCCAGGAAAACTGCATGATGGATCTTTCTGTGTTTGTGCCAGAACATAGCAACGTCTTAGCCCTGAAGTGTCTCTTTAAGCCACTTGCAGAGCCATAAAATTAATGTAGCAGGCTTTGCCCTAGAGTGAATGAGGAACATGCTCATGAAAAAGCATCTACTGGCTCAGGTCTAATAGTATGCTCAGCAAAGCATGTGGTGAGCAGCACAGCCATATATTTGCAGTGAATGCTTGACAGCTAGGATTATTGCAATAACTACGCAGAGCCTTGAAGTATAAAGTTTGAGTTTGATCAAGCCTGGGCAACGCCCTGGAAGTATATATTTGGTGCTTGAGTTTTTTTAAATCCTAGGTCACAGAATCATAGAATAAGTTAGATTAAAAGAGACCTCTGTATGTTCTCTAGTCCAAACTCCTGCTCAAAGCAAAGCTAACTTCAAAGTTAGATGAAATAGCTCAACTCAAAATTCAGCTGACTTTAAAATCTCTAAGGATACAGCCACAACAACCCTGTTAGCCTGTTCCACTGCCTAAGCACTCTCATTATTATCACTCTATTATAATAATGAGGAGCATCCTCACAGGTGGCCACTCAGGTCTACATTTTGGTTAGTATATCCTCAGGTGAATATCTCCCTCAGAGTAGATGAGCTTGCTCTCAAAAAAAAAAAGTAAAATAAAAATTAGATACTACAAGAAAATAATTGTAATTTGGAACCATGTAATTTTTAATTTAGTAAAAATTCAACCTTGTGCTAGGTTCTCTGCTGAAGCATGTTTAAAGGAGTGAGTTCCTGTTCAAAAGAGTTTCCCAGGTAGACCCAGGCTCTTTTTATGCTTGGCAATTAGTTCCATCACATGCTGGGATTTGCAGAGGAGCTAGGAACTCCCCTTACCTCTCCCCAGGTTCCAATAGGATGCTTTTAATCACATGGTCATCCTTCTGCCCAGAAGGGATGGGGACAAAGGTCCCACCTTTCTTATTTTCTGCTCTCAGCACTAGTTGAAGTCTTAGGAGTTATTTTCTCAAAAGAAGAAATGGCCTTTCTTAGGTACAGACTTAAGTCCTTGAAGAGATGGAAAAAATTTAAATTCTTCTGCTGTCTCATCAGGGGACTGCCTGCAAATTATCTAATCTCGCATAGTGACTGTAGCTTTAAAGAATGTTTTTCATTAACACTACGTTTTCTATGTTAAAGCATACCAAGACCACCAGCTAATTCCACAGTGCCCTGAAGAACTGTCACGTAAATTGGACTAATAACCAGGAAGGGAATGCCTTGTTTTTATTTCAGTGGACTCTCATACTATGAGCCCTAGTTTACCTGATTTTATGCTGATGGCTAAGCATGCTTCATAATTTAATAACTGCAATATTGATCTAGACAGCTTAAAAAAAAAAAGCCACCCTGCCTAATTATGTTAACTGGTGAGCCTTGAGGGGTCTTGTGGGTGTGTAATATGCAATTAAGTACTACCTAATTAAGAATTTCCCTGATGTTGTGATAGTCTCTTGAGTAAATGCTATTTGCATGTCTCCATTCTTAGATAAGAACGTCTTGTATTTTACTGATTAGCAGTTTCTGCCTGGTCTCCGTGCTACAATTTGGGAGAAGGGGAAGTGGGGGGTGGTGGTGAAGCATTTTGTAGGTGTTCAGGAACAATTTAAAAAAATTGTTAATAAAAATCTGTTTAAGCAGGGTTTGAGGTCTAGGCCACTCAAGGTGAATGCTCAGCAGATGTGCTAGGGTACTGCAATGAAGCAAGAGCTCTGTCTTACCATAAGACATCTACACTGTGGTATCTTGACACAGCAGTGTGA
>VYZV01006550.1:73050-110314 GCA_013401275.1 Pandion haliaetus | reverse complement strand
CCCACTCCCATGGATCCTCTGATATGTACGGGCTTCAGCCTTTCTTTTATGAAGCTGCTAACAGAGACAGTCTTCCGTATTCTTGTTTTCACAAGCGTTTAGAGAGTGAATATGAGTGATCTCCCATTGTTGATATTGGCCAGCAGGCTCAAAAGCAAGTGAGCACATGGATATAGGTATAGAAAAAGACTGAAGTGGTATATTCTTGTTCCCATTTGCTGTCTTAATAAACATGTAGAGTATGTCTCCATGGTTACAGAATGTCAAGTGCTGGTGAAGAAAATCCTTGTGTCACTTGTTACAGTAAGATGCTTTTTTGTTGGATTTGTCCCCTTGAGCATGAGGATCAGGATCATTAAGGACATTTGCAAAGTATTGAATCTGTGACAGCATTATCTTATTGCTACTTAGGGCACTGCCGACATTTGGGCCTTAGTGACTTCACTGGGAGTGAAAAGAGCTGTGTACTATGGCAGGATCAGGTTCTCAGATTCCTAGAAGATGCCTTCAGGTCTATTAATATTGCAGTGAGGTTGAACCACTGCTCTGAACGGAGTGGAAAAAAGTAAAAGGAGGATTTTCTGAGGACTGGAGTGAAATTGCTGGGTGCTGCAGGCATGACTATCCATGGACTTCCTGGTGACAGGATGCCAGATTGGTCACGTATAAGCTGTGCTAGTATAGTGTGAATCAGATTGTCCGGCTTTCTGTACAAACTCTCCTGGAGTTCCAAAATCAATAACCCATTTAGAAAAGACTAAGTGGGCCCTGAATCAACTGTTGACAGAGATGAAAACAATAATGAATGACTACAGTGTAGCACCACAGGAAATACTCAGCAACAGAAGCAGAGAAAAATTATTTTGTGTCTTCACTGTCCCAGTTGGTATGCCAGCTTTCTGCACTGGTTCGTGGGTGCAGGGCACTCTTCCACCTGTCCCTTGGAAACAAGATGGTCATTTCACATTGATCGTCCCAGAGTTCTCCCAACTTGCTGACCAGTCTTCCTCTCTGTTTTTTTTCATAGGCCATCATTCTGATACACTGGCTGCTCACAGTGTGGTGAGTGATTGGTAACTGGCGTGGCCTGGGTGAGAAGGGGGTATTCCTTCAAACTAGGAATGGGACATTCTCAGGAAATCAGCACTCCCTGTTTGTGTCCGTGTGCAAGAAGATCCTAAATCTAAGAGTGTGGTGTTTGTATGGGAACAGGGATAAATGCAAATAAACTGTTGCAGGCTAATTGTGAATGTGGGCTGGGTTTTTTGTCTTGTTTGGCAGGGGATGCATGAATCACATGTTTCCAGCCTCCTATGCCTGGGGAAATTTCAGTGTCCTTGCAATGGGGATCTGGGCCATTGCGCAGCGAGATTCCCTTGATGCCATCATGATGGTGAGTGTGAGGGTGTAGGCCTCCACCAGGCTGCTCAGGGAGAGGGTGGAGGGCAGAGACAGCTTCTTTGGGTCAGTGATGATTTTCAGCTGTTCCCAATACAGTAGTGAACAAGTCAAATTCCCTGTTTGGGCTGTTTTGGTTTTATTTAAGAGAGTGTATAAATCTACAAGCACTGTAAACCATGATGAGAAGCATTCAGTATCACTTATTTTGCTTCTCAGAGGTGAGGCATACTTGATTCTTACTTTTTTTACCTGCTGTTGTGACTTGTAATGCCAGAGGAAGACTCAAAGTGTTTAATATGCTTGAGTTGGAAGGGCTTATAAAACCCTTCTCTGAACATTAAAGAGATGGGCAAGCAAAAATAAACAATCCTGGAGCATATAATGAGGAGGTGTCTGACAGATGAGAAGAAAATGCTCAAAATACAAGATCATTCATTTAGGA
Organism: Pandion haliaetus; assembly: GCA_013401275.1. Lineage (NCBI taxonomy): Eukaryota > Metazoa > Chordata > Aves > Accipitriformes > Pandionidae > Pandion > Pandion haliaetus. The sequence goes on along the minus strand of VYZV01006550.1, from coordinate 108,471 downwards.
ATCTCTGTCTACCTGGGGCAGTGTCAAGGGTTAGCAATGTGTGATACTGGGGCAAAGGCATGATTGCGTGAACACAGATCTCACAGGAAACATATGCTGTAACTGACCGTTATTCCTAGTGGTTAATGCCCTATTCGGTTCATGTCCCATTCTTTCTTTCTTTCTTTCCAGTTCCTGACTGGCCTGCTGCTCACAGTCCTCACAGACATCATTCACATCTCTGTCTTCTACCCTCCAAACAACTATCTCACTGATGTGAAGCGTTTCAGTATAGGCATGGCCATCTTCAGCCTCCTCCTCAAACCTGTGTCCTGCTATTTGGTGTATCGAATGTATCGGGAGCGTGGAGGAGAGTACACCTTTAACATAGGTAGGCTGCTTCTGTGTCCATGTGGGCCACCTCCTCTGGTTTTAGGGAGACCGCTTTGCACTCTGGACCCTTCAGCCTGAGCTCTGTGCAGCTGGATTCTGCCCCCTTTTCCAGGGAGGGGGGGGTGCTTGCTCTCTCTTGCTTGTGTCTGTTCTCCCATTTTGTGGTTCTGGTGTGTCTTAGGCCTTAAATTTACGTTCTTCCTCTCTTCCTTTGCAGACCTGGGGTCCTCGTCTGACAGCCATTTTGCTCACAATGGTATTGATACCACTGCTGTCTCTCATTCAGTGTAACTGAGAGGCTTTTCCTCTCTTCCTTCTCTTGTATTTGTGTGTGCTTGTTGGAAGCCTTTAGGTCTCCTTCTCTCTTTGCCAACCCTTTCTTTTCCTTCTGGGGGAAAACAGAGGCAGCATCCCTTCAAGCTGGATTATGCACGAGAGGGAAAGAAGCTGGATTTCTAACTCCATGCTTTCTCTGGGACTCACATGTCCTAGCTACCTTGATGGCTCTGGACTTCCATTTCCTCACCTGGAAAATGGGACTGATGTTTACCTTGTGGGACTTTGCCTGGAGGCAGTCATTTTTCTCCTAGTTGTACTTGCTAATGATAATGTGGCAGCCTTGCCAGAGAGAAGGGGCTGTGGCTGGATGTTCTGGGTCTTAGTCAGCTTTGCCAAGCATGCCTAGTGCTAGTTCATGCCGGGGCAGCTGCCAGGGATTGTTTGCTGTGTGGGAGTTCACCCTGGCAAAACCAGCAGCCTGGCACAGTTATTTTTTTGCCTTCCTAAGAAGGCTGTGCAGGACAAAGGATGGTATAACTGCATTACAGTGTTCAAAAGCTGTCACTTGTGCTGCTTTGGTGCTAGCAAAGATGATGATGATTCCTGAAAAGAGGTGGATACCTGCAGATGAGGAGAGAGGCCATGGAAAGAAACCATGGCTTAAGGTGCTATGTGCTACTTGTATCTCTGCTAGTGGAACGTGGATGTCTTCTCCATCAGCTACTTGTGCAAATGCCAGATAGATCTGTCTTAACTGGGTCAGAAGGCCTGTGAGTCAATTGCAGTGCTTTGCTGTGGGCCGTGTTTGTGCCAGTTTTTATTAGCGGCTCACTGTGTTTGTAACTGAGATTTCACATTTGTATCCCATGGAAAGTGTAGGTATCATTGAGGAGTTCATCCCTTTGCTTGGAATTTGGGAGCATTCCTTTTTCAACCACGCTGTCCCAACACAGACATGATACTGTCTGAGAGTCTCCTCTCAGGCACAGGTTGGAATTCAGACACTTTGTAGTTTCAGATCCTCTCCTGAACTGTCTTTCTCAAAAGATTTTCAGTACAAACTATGTGCTCTTTTGTGTTGAATGTGGTTGACAAATTTCCTCTCTCATTTTCCTGCTGTTTGGCATTTTCCTTTTGAAACTAACAGTGTTGCATTTTTCCTGGTCTTCTCTGTCTGGTTTTCTTTCCACACAAAATCCCTTTTTGTTGCTTGGCAGCATCTTTGCTGCTTAGAACAAGCCTCTTGTGTGGTTTGGTGCCCACCTTTGATTCAGATTGTTTTCTAGCCATGGCAAATGCCTGGCCTATAGATGAGCTGTCCATGCACATTCTCTGTCTCTCCTTTCCCTTCTCATCGCCTGGACAGTAACATGATTTTGTACCACAGGCAAATTGTTCATAGTGCAATTGGGAGCACTGCTGGATTCAGATTTAGTGCCATGGTGTGGCACACTTGAGGCATAGCCGCGTTGTTGGGAAGAGTGGTTCATGGATGAACCATGCTCTTAAATCCATGCTGTCAGCTAGCCATGGTTCCTGCTGCTTCTGTTTGTCTGTTCATTTTTCCACTAGATCTCATAAACTTGATCTTGCTGAAATATGCTGTTAGAGGAGCCTGTTATGCTGCTATGTAGTATTGCGGGTCTTGCTTTCCACAGAGCCATGTGGCTATGAAGAGAGCAGTTCTCAGGGAACGAAGAGGCATGTTCAAAAGCATCTCAGTTATTTTGCGTTTGTTGGAAGGATGAGTTTTCTTACTTCCTACCTGTGTAGTGAAGATCGCAGAACATGGGTGCTGGGGAGCTGGTAGAGCAGCTAATGTGGTGTGCTTTTGAGCTGTTGGTTTCTTCTAGGGGATTCAGTTCTTGTGCTTTTGTTTTTCTCCCAAGCTTATTCTCTTCCATCTCCATTCAGGTGTCACCTGTGCAGGCCGGGATCGCAGCACCTATGAGACAATTGATCAGCAGGATGCCCCTCCACAATGGCCTGACTCAAGCAAGACAGCCCAGCAGCCATACTGAGGCCCTTTCTGCAACAGAGAACGGCTGCTTCCCTCGCCTAGTCTAGCCTTCCACTCTTCCTGTGTCTGTTCTGATTGAGCAAGACCTGCTACTGAGCAAACAGAAGAGGATCTGTTTTCACATTTCTTTTGCCTCCCTGAAGGTTAGGCAGATGGGTTCCTGCACTAAGTCCAGAAGATCTCGGAGATGTCATGTTAAGCACTGTGACTCTTTGTAATCCTGGTACCCTCCTTTCCTCCCTCCCCCTAAATACCTCCTCTGTATGTGTGAGCGGACGCAGCTTCTGCAGTCTTCCAAGTCTTGTATTTTGCCTTCTCTCTATTGTGAGTAAGGAAACCACTCAAAATATTCCTGAACAAGCTATCTTTAAAAGGCTTATGGACTGCTCTTAAACAATACAGTTTAGCCTGCTTTTATGCAGATACATTTCCAGGAAACAGCTGGGAGTTCCTGAGGGCTGTTTTTGATGGCGTTATTTAACTAAGATTTATGACCGTAACTCCCTATGCTAGCTGTGGTGGTTTGCACAAAGCTGGGGTTCGTATAAAATGCTCTTACTGGGCCAGGTTGCTGCTTGTGCTCCCAGTGTCTAGTCTTGGGTTTTATTCACCGATGCTTTTATGCAAGTTGAATGTCCTTCATAAGTATGTCCTTCCCATAAAATGGCTATTGAATGTAGGCTATAGGTACTCTGTGCCTTGAAATGTCCTTTTGCCTTCAGCTGCCTCTTTTAACAGAACTTGAATGTTACATTTTTCTAAGAAAACTATAAAATGAACATAGTTTTTCTGTGTTAGAAAAAGTTACACTGGTCATCTATGTCTCATTTGAAAATGTAGGTATTCTTGAGGGTTTGGGACTGTAGACAGGCAGTCTGGGAGAGTCATTATGGGGGAAGGTCTACAGGGCTTCGATGGTGTTTAGTCTAAGCTCTACTCAGACAAGTAGAGGGTACTGCTTGTAAATGTGTGGGTGGGAAGGTGGGCTAGTAAAATGAGGATTGGGGAAAGGAAAAGATGGTCTTACTGCAGTGGTGAGCTCTGTGGGGTGTGATAAACTCTAATCTTATGCACAATAAATCTGCCCTGCTGTGGCTTTCAGGTAAAATTCTAAAAAAAAAAAAAAAAAAAAAAATTCAACAGAATTCTTTTTCAGAAGAAAAAGAGTATGTAAGCTTTGCCAGAATGAAAATACCAGTGCTAGGATGATCTGTGTTTTTCTGAGGCAGGTTCATTTTCAGTTTACATCTGTTATTCTACAATTGCATTTCTCTTGACAAGACCTGCTGCTGTATTGACTCTTCAGTGACCAAGAGCCCTGTTATTTTTGCTCTAACCTCTAGAATCATGCCATTTGTATGTTTAAAACCAAGCAATTTTCTCTCAAGTTTGATCACTTTAAACGTAAGCAGATGTTTCCTCCACTATGCTGCACAAGCACTATAGTGACCTGCTGCTGTACCTGGACCATCATCATTTATTTATGCCTGGACCAAGCACATGGTAAATGCCATAAAAGTCTGATGGTCTGGTTTACGCTCCTGAGATGAGTGTTGTGCATTCATTTTGCAGGCTGCCATGCAACAGAGCATAGGAATAGGAGTCAGTCTACTCTTGTGATCAGATAGGGAAGAAAGAAGAATAGGTAGGCAGAAATTTCTGGGGCTTGTGGAGTTGCAGAGCAGGCCTTTATGTTCAGTTAACGTTTTTTTCAGCTCTTCAGAACTGTCAGGGTAGATCCCTGAATAATGCATTTAAACACTCAGGTTTTTTTTCTTCCCTAGACCTGTGAAGCACAGACTGAAAACAACTGTTTTAAATGCTCTGCTTTTGTGTATTTGCACGGACAAAGAGTTACATCTAGTGAGGCCTTCCCAGCCATTCTCCACTGAGAAAGACACCACAAAATCTATTGATACCCATCTAGCTGACCTGCTGTGCGCTTTTCTGTGGAGAATTCAGCACATCTGGGGGCTCAGGGGAGCAGAGCAAGGCGGGAGTTATGCTAGGCTTACTGTGCCTCAAGGATACCTATTTTGGGCAGTAAATCAGAGAGGCCATGATAAAAACAAGGCTTCTCTCCTGGCTTCTGAGGAGGAGGAGCGCGTTTGTTTTGGCACTGCTTACAATAAGCACCAACGCACTCTTGGATCAATACCTGGTTTAGTAGGGCATGTGGGGGTTCATTGAGCCTCTTGGGCTGGACGGAGCACAGCTTTGCTTGCAGTCTGGCTTCACCAGGGGGGGCTCCTTGTAGCTTGTCAATGGGGTCTCCTCACCCAGACGTGCAGCAGGTGCAATACTGTGCTCGGGGGTTTTTTTTGCTTTGTGTTTTTTTAAATCCTTCGGTCCTGATGTGCCTGGGTTTTCTGGGTTTTTTTTTGGTGATGAGCTGGCAGCTCTGTAGGATTAACCACAACCTGCCTGGTGCAGGTGCCTCCCTCAGGGGCATCATCTCTCAGGTGGCCCGAGGGGGCAGGTGGGGCCTGGGTTCACCCATGCTCTCTTGGTGGTGGCCGCGGGGCCCAGTGCTGCTGCCCAGCACTGCTGACAGGAGCCAGGACGTGGCAGGTTGGGGGTGCCCAGCCGGCGAGAAAGAGAAGAATGTGCCCCCTCTCCTGAGATGCTGCCCCAGGGGAGGTGAGCAGTACCTCTTGCAGGTACGCCTCGTCTGGGCCGCTTTCAGGATGCAGCTTTAATTAGCCGTGGGCGAGAGCGGCTTTCCCGTGGCCATCTGCAGCCCCGGTGACAGGCGGCGTTGCTAATCACGGGGGATAAGCTGCTTACAGTGACCCAGCTGGAGCGTGCTCACTGCTGGGTTTTGGGCATTAAGGGGGGATGAAGCTGCAGGTTTGCCCCTGCGCTCAGTGGTGCAGGCACAGAGAGGCATGTGTCCTGTCCCTGAGGTTGTGGCGAGACCCAGCGAGCGGCATATCCGTCAGCAGCTATCAGAGTGAGTAAGTGCCTATGAGGAGAGGTGCATCTGCACCTGCAGAGAGTGCTGGGAGCCATTGTGGTTGCTGAGTGGGGACCTGGGGCATGCACCCCGGCCGTGCCAGCTGAGAGCAGGCCTGAAATGGCTCCCCTGCACTGGGGCTGTGGGTGAAGGCACTGGCACTCCCACTGCCACCACCGCATTCCCCAGACACCAGCTGGTTCTTGGATGGCAGCACATGAAGGGCGCTGCTGCCTGGCTGTTCCTCAGGTGCCAGAGCAGTAACTGCCCTCTCACGCTCTCTCTGGTTAAGGGAAGACCACTTGTGTGTGCCTGTTGATCTTGAAGTGGTCACACGAGGCTCAAGCGATGGCAGCAACCGTTTGGTTTGTAAGACTGAGCAGCGGGGAAAAAACCTTGTTTCTAAGGCATGTGAAGAGCGATCTTGGACTAATCACCGGTCGCAACACGGAATGGATCAGCCTTGGTCTGCAGGGATGGGAAGATAAGCATTGTCTGTGCAGTGCTTATGTGTTTATTATGGGTCTGTCATCGTTATCGTAATGCAAAAATGGCATTCCTTTGAAAGAACTTGATTTACTTTTCATGAACTGTGCTATTTACTTCCTTTTGCTTATAACAACAGAAGTATGTTGATCAGTTTCATTTTTGTTTGCTTAATTGGATTTGTTTCAGGTTTTAATGCACTAGTGTGTTGCTGCAAAGTGTGTATAGTAAGCATGCATTAAATGTTTTAGTTGGAACCATAAAAGCTAATATGAAATCCATTGGTCATGGATTTTGCAGTTTGCGAGATCTGCGGCTTGCCTTGAGTATCTCTTTTGGCCTTAGAAGAAGTTTTAAAAAAGCACTTCATAAAATCCTGTTGCCTTTTGAGTAAGATTAACTACTGCTTAGAAGTGGTTACACTAAAGTCCTGAATGGCAATTTTTGGAAGGCAGGCAAACATGGTTTTTAAAGGATGTTCTCTCTTCCTGATCTCAGTGAGACTGAAATTAGGAATGAATGAGGTGAAGAATACCACCTAAAATAATCATGGCAATGTGTTGAGAACCTGGTACCTGGCAGAAAGAACTGAAATGGAGAACTAAAAAAAATTGCCTGAGTTATCAAGAAAATAGATTATGTCTAGGTTCTTGAGCATAAAGTAGTCCAGTGCCAGGTTCCAGGTGTTCATGGAGCAAAACAACACTGATAAACATGATGGTTTCCTGTCCTTTCACAATTCAGATCCTTTATAATGCCCTTTTGTGATACATTGCTAGTTGGCTGAATGTTCCTGGGATGCAAGGAATGCTTCTATGGAACACCAGTCTGCTGCATTTTGTAGTTACACTTCATGCAGTCGTAGGCACCCTAAAGAAGGCAGCCGTGTTTTTTCTCTTCACTCTGTAGTTGCCAACTTCTGCTTGTCTGGCAAAAATAATGGGGTCTTTCCGTTCATGGTACACTTAGTGATGTATGAAAGGCAGTAATGGCAGTTCCCAAGGATAATTGCAACACTGCATGACTATCTCCTGTTGCTTTAATAATTTAGTTTACTCCCCAGTTTGTGGTGATTACTGAAAGAGTTTGTTTGCCTGTGAGAAGGACAAGCAGGCTGTTTGCAAACAGGGATGACTGAGGCTCAGATGCTTTCTTAGAAGAGAATGAGATAAAGATAGTTTGGAAACAGTGCAGTTTGACAGGAGGCTTTCTGGTATTCAAGTATGTTTGAAAAAGACAATGGGCATTGATTTCATAGGCCATGCTGTCTCTTTCTTTTCAGATTGACTAGGGTTTTTTTAAGATAATACAGGTGTGTGTGTCTTTTCACAATACCATTTTCATTTTTTTAAAAGGGGGGTGGAAAAGAATTGTGGTTAGAATGACAGTGATTGACAACTTGCTTTTAAAATTTGAAGGAATGAAAGCACAGTCCCCTCAAATTGCACTTACCTGTTAGCAGCAATTTATGAATCTGTGCTCAGCATGAGTGTTATATGTATAACCATCTGACTAAGTGGCTAGACTGCAAATTAGGTCTCCCATCTGTGCTGTAACTCTTCCAGGTTAGGGGACAATGTAGATTCTCTGGATGTGTAAGGATGGTTTCATGCTTTAGTGTGGACACGAAGAAATTGGCCTGCATAGCCTTGAACCTTTGCAGGGCTGGAGCATGATACGTGAACAAATTTTCACTTGTTAAGCAGTTAAACAGTACCTTAAGTTGAGACACTACCTTTCTTATCAGCCCTGGAGAAAATGCAAGCCTGGTGGAGATCTGAGCTGGATTTCCAATCAATGAAGGGGGCGGGTAAGCATTGTATTCCAGCTGGAGCCATGTTGCTCTGACTTCTGTCAAAACATTTTCTTTTAGACCTGTTCTGTTTTGGTGTCATGTAGGTCTGGAAAAGCAGCTACAGACTACCATGTCTTGGCAGCAGGATAATTCAGCCTTGCTAGCAATAAGTTCTTTTAGAGGCTTCAGGTACATGCATAATGCTGGAAGTCTTTGTTTTCCAGGTTTTCTGTTGAGAACTGAGTCTGTCCCCTTCGATCATTCCTGCTCTGCCAGACATGATTGTCTGCTGAGAAACAGGAAGAGAGTAGTGTCCAGAATACTTTCAGGACAGAGGCTGGTGCATTGGAGACAAGAGATTCGTAAGGAAAGTACCCAAAGCCTTTGGCAAAGTAGGCAAGATGTGATGAGAAATATGCATGCTCCTTTGTTTATATTTCTTCTTATTTTTCTTCAGAGCAAAGAAACATTCAGAAGAACGTGAACATTGATCTGTATTTGGGCACTAGAAGTCGAGTAGACATTTCTCATCACTGGCTTGAGGCTGCAGCATTCAGTGTAACTCCCAGCCAGACAGAACAAGGCAGGCTGCGTACTGCACCTCTGTCAGCTGGGAAGAGAGATCCCAGTCTGAGACAGACTAATCTCTCCTGCCCTTCTCACCCATTCTGGGGCACTACCAGTCAGTTCTCCAGTTTGTGCTTCCTGCAGCAGAATAATCTCTGCCCTACACTGCAGCAGCACAGCTCGAAGTGTGTGGCTCATAGGATTCCCCATTTTGCTTTGTCGGTGCTCCCTGCTGTGAATCTCCCGCAGAGATACTCACGCCTTGATGCTTATAGTTTAGAAGGGAGGAGGAGTGAGAGTATTGACTTTCCTCAACAACACCATCAGAAAGCAAAGGCAGCTGGTAGCTGCTCCATACACACTGCTCGCCATCACTGTTTAGAAAGTAGGAAGAAGAATAGTGACTATCCAGTGGAAAAACAACAGCATCAGCCTCCTGCTGCTTCTTGTATGGATCCTGTGAACACTTCACTGGTCAATGCGCATTTGTCCTCTTGTAGTGTAGAATCCCCTCTTAGGCATGAATTAGTGGTGTGTCGTTCTTCAAGGAGCTCAAGTGAAAGTGTGAACACTTGCCATAGTTCAGCCCTGACCTTGGGGGATCTCGATTCATCTAGTTTGGAGTCCCTTCAGTCTCTTTTGCAATCCTCACAGATTTCTGCTAGGTTGTACTGTTCAATCCAGAGGCTTAAGCAAGAAACTGCTTCCATGGGGATATGGGGCTCCCTCCCTCTGGAGCCCAAGTCTTCTGCAGTCAGCGGCAGTTTGTGCTTTGCTGCTGCTGATTCAGCTCCTAGTATCCTGAGCACAGGAGAACAGCTAGCTCGAGTAAAGACCAGTGTTGCTCAGGCAAGATTGAAATGGGAGGTCCCATTTGCTAAAGACTGGAGCCTTAGTGCAGTGACAAGGGACTTCAGTTGTGCAGAATCTCTCTCTGTCTCTCACAGATATGGACACAGAGACTCGAACACATGGAGAACCAAAATTTCAGGTGACATCCAGCCAGAAACTCTCATTTCTGGGGTGGGCTCTGCCGGGCTAGTGGATACAAAAGCAGATTCCTCCTACAATTGCTCCCCTTATTTCAGATGCCAGTCCCAAGCAAAGCCATCTCTGGAAACTGGTAGTTTTTATGTTCGCACAAAAAGTCATTCCCCTGAAAAGGTTCTTAAAGGAGAAGAGACATCTGATGGGGCATCCCTGTGTGCTGTATCTTGGAAGAAAGACCTTCCAGCCAGTCTGTATCCAGAGGGTCTGCAGGTTTCACTAGAGACAGATTTGGGGGGGGCTCAGATGAATGTTGGTATAGCAATGTATGGGACTCCAAGGGAAGTGTGTGTGAAAGTTGCTTCTCCTTCTGGAGATAAAGAGTTTAGACCACTCCAGCAGCTTAGTATTAAATCTGTAGAAGTCAACAACTCTGAACCTCATTTTAAGTCCAGCAAAGAGCCAGAACACGTATGTGGCCCTAGATCACGAGCAGCCAGAAGAGTGGCTGTGGTGGGCAGCAGGCAGTCCAGCCCTTTTGGTATTCAGGTTGAAGAAGGCTTTGGTGAATATTCTGGAATAGATTGTATGAGTGTGAGTAGAGAAGGAAGGAGAAACAAATACTCCTACCAAAGCAGCTGGAGGAATTGGGAAGCTGATGCCAATCTCAACCAGTCTGAAGAACCTTCTGTGGAGAGGAGTGCCAAAGAACCACAGTGCTGTGAAGAAGGGAGCCAGGAACAGGAAACTGTGTCCAGAGAGGTGAGGGTGTGCTCACTGTGTAGCATCCCTGTTCGCAGATATTACTTGTGCTTGTTTCCACTTAATGCTACAGGTGCAGAGTTGAGGTACAACAATGATGGGAATGCTTCTCCTATATTTTTTTCTGGCACTGAATGGCCAGATTTTCCTCTCTTATGGTCCTGCTCCACCCCAACATAACACATCTTTGTTTCGCATGCTTCTTCCTAAAGACCAGTTTGTTAACTTGGTTGTTCTTGGGAATGTAAACACCTGTTTATATTCCCTGGATCTACATGCGGAGGGAAAGCATTAAACTGGTTTTTACTCTGTGCATAGTTGCAGGGCCCTGAGATTTCAGTTTTGTGCTTTTCCATGTCTGAAGTATGTAAGAGTGGGGTATGTAAGTCTGAAGTATGTAATGGTGGGGGCAGTGTCAAAGACATCTGACATTAATATATTACCGTGAGGCAACACTGTTCTGGTCTTCATCCAAAATGACTTGCCATTCTGGGCACAGATAAATTCTTCAACAGAGTAGAGTAGTGTGAATAATCATGTGAGTTACTGTCTTCGTCTACAGGTGTTGGAGAACAGTTTCTGGTCATGGAAGGTGAATGAGCAAAGGTAAAAAGACTGTGTTTATGTGTGAGTGTGCTAGTAGTTAACAGGGGAGGAAAACTGCTGAAAAGTGGCTAAGGAGCCACGTTCCTGGGAATGTTTGTTTTTAGGACTTAACCTACATCATTCTGCCATGGTTGGCTCAGGGGCTGCATCCATTTCTTTTCAAAGGGTTGCCATTTAGAATGGAGCATGCTGTAAAAAAAAAATCTGTATCTTTTAAATTCTAGCTTCTAGATTCAGCCTTCGTTGTTGCTAGCAATGAAGAAGCATTGGTACCATATATGCTACTTTTAAGCACAGCAAATTCCGGCATGCTCACTGCATAGTTAGCGAAGATCAAGAACTGGGCCTATCCATGAGATGGGATTCAAATCTGTGACTGTGGATAAGATGTGTGTGCGATTGCTACCAATTTAGGAACAGTGATACTTTAACTTGGTGTGAGGATGCAGGTTTTTCACTCTTTAGAGAGAATGATTTGAAATACCTCTTTTCAGCTTGATGGCTGAACTCTGATTGCCATCTCCTGGCTGTGTTTAACTTTCCTTTCTGTTAACTGGAGCTCACTTTTGTTTTTTCTCTTTAAGTTTCCAGCACTTGTGTGACAGACAAATGCTAACTAGGTGTTTCCAAGCCTGGAGGGGACGCATCCTCTGGAAAAGGGCTGCAGCCAGGCAGCTTTACAGACAGCAACTGCTTCGGAAGGGCCTTGGTGCTTTGCAGTGGGCTGTGCACCAGAGGAAGATGCAGCTGGAGGTAGCCCAGCAGAGACATGCCTCAGCAATGCTAGCTGTCAGCTTCCGCAGGGTGAGGATGGGCTAGAGACAGTAGAAGTGGTGCCATCGGTTTTCTGTTGTGCAGTCAGAGAAGGCAGAAATCCTATTTGGATACGGAGGAGGAAGGGGTACCCTGTGTGAAATTCAGTGATGTGGACCCTGATACTGATACTCTGCCTGCAGTTTGTTCTAATCTTGTGGTTTCTTCTTCAGTGGAAGGAAGCTGTGACAAAATGGAGCAAGAAGCAAGCTCCGCAGCCTGAGCCATATTCTCATACTCAAAGTTCATCAGTGGGGTTTTTTGGAGTAGGAAGATTAGCAGCTATGACAACGTCAGCTCAGCACCAGCTTACAGTAGGATACTCAAAGGAAGCTGAGCAGGCTTGTAGGTAAGCTGAGAGCATTCTCTTTCTGTTATCTTGGGCAAGTGGAAGTTTACAAACACAGGGACAAACCTCTCTCAAATGGTGGGAAACTTGTTTGCAGGTCCTTGGATGTATTGCTGCAGATACGCCCTGTAAGAATTAGTAACTTAGTTTTAAGAACTAAACAATCCTGTTCCAGAGCTTCTGTGCACTAGTGTTTCAGTCTGATTTGAGTGTCTGACAGAAATACTCCTGTGCTATCACCTTCATATATGTTACAGGTGTAAATGAGATTGGAGTGAAGCAATACTACAGTCTCTGGCAGGACAGTACAGGTGTCAAAAGAAAAACCTTTTGTTGTGTCTTGTGATTCTGAAGGCAGAAGAACAAGTCCAGACAAAAAGAGAGAGTTACATAGGGAGAAGGAAGGCTCTGGATTCTGTTCTCCAAGTGCCTCTTTGGACAGATGGAGGTTAAAGCATGCTTGTGACTCTTTCAGGGTGGAGGGAGGACTGTGGACACAGCTTCATCGTAGGCAGAAAGGAGATGAGTTCTGCTGGAGAGCTCAAGCAATCAGAGATACAAGACGGCTAGCTGGTAAGCACACGTTCTGTAGCCTTGGAACAGCTTGGAGGTAATCACTGTTTGACAAAGTTTCTTGGTGTGTCTAGCTGTTGCTTTGTCCGAACTCTTTCAGAACCTGATCCTGCAAATAGCTGGGCCGGTATCTGTGATGGTGGAGGATGGCCCACTCACTGTGTCATACACCTTTTGTCTTGTTCCTTGTATTAATTCAGCTGCAGTAGATGCTGTTGCTCCAGCAATGTGAGCTGTCTCCCTTAAGTGCCCTTTCTCAGACAGCTGGAGTTCAGCCAGAGGATGTTTGCTGTGTGACACTAAGTTGTTTGAAGTTCTTCTAAGTTATTTTTTCTTCCTGTCAATCTCTTCCTGCCTTGCAACACAGCAGCTTTCAGACTGTGGCGCCTGCAGAAGGAGCTGCTGAGCAACGAGGAAGCCAGGGTTTTGGAATTCCGTGCTCTGCTGGAAAAGAAGCAGCTACGAAACATTTTCTGGGTGTGGCATTCCCGATGCTTGGAAATGGAACAGATTTTAGCACTGACAATTCAGATCCAAAGAAACTTGGTCTCCCGGTAAGTTGATGAGGTCTGTTTTTCATGTGAAAAGTCTGTTCACTGTGAAAGTCCAAGGAACGACAGAGCCAACCCAGACAGTGATGTGCTGTTCGTTTTAAAGCCATTTGTTTTAGGAGTTAATAAAGATGAAAGTAGGGATAGAAACATGAAAAGGAACTACTGTGGCCAGAGACATTACAACTTGCCTCCTGTGCACTGCCAAAGCTTTTTGGTCCTGAGCTTTGATGTCCTGAAAGACCAAACCCAAGAGCACCCACTGTGCTGCTGTGCTCTAAGCATGACAGTGGCTTTTTAATTAAATAAACTAATAGAAGCTCGGAAGACAACAGCTTCTGTCTGTCTTTCCTGAACTAAACTTAGTCTCAGAAGGAGACACAAGCTTGTACGTGTGGTTTCCATGTGGTTTTGTTTTCCTTTGGTATTCTCAGGTGCTTCAGTGCATGGAAGAAGACTGTTGAGCAGAAGGCACTTTACAGGTGCAACCTGGCCCATCTCAGAGCAGTATCACTGAGGAAATATTTCCAGCAGTGGGTTCAGATGCTGCAGGTCAGAGAAGGTGATAAGCAGGCAATGGTGAACTTCTTCCTCCTACGATGGGAGCAGCATTACGGTGAGCAGCTTGGGGTCTGTGCAGAATCTAAGATTTGGACGTGCTTAGGCTCATTCCTTCTCTTCTTGTGTGGTGAAAACCAGCTGAAAACAGCCCAATAACAGAGAGGCTCAGATGATACATGGTATTAACAAACCAGAGGGGGCAGAGGACTAGTTGTTCTGGATGTGTCAGTGAGGCTACAGGGAGATTTGTTGCTCTGTTTCATAAACCTAGCAGAAAGTCTTAAACCTTGCTGAAAAGAAGCAATTTGAGGGCTGGGCTGAGTTTCTTAGGAATGCCTTCTGACAAAATTTGTCTCTTGTCACTCTCTGTACTGGTTAAGGACCAGTTATAAGCTCAGTAGCTGACAGGACTGCAGCAGAGAGGCATGAAGATCAGCCATTGTGGATTACAGAGAGACGGTTTCCAGAGAAAACAGGCTACGCTCTTGGTGACTTCTGCCAAAAGGTGAAGCTCCAGAGAGTGTATCTGCTGTGGAAAGCAAGGCTGTGCGAGCATCACAGAGCTGAGTGAGTGAAGAATAGCCAGTTCCTGGAGCCCTGCCCCTCATTAGTAGTGCCCACTTGACTTTCTGGTCCTTCTGGAAGAACCCCTTTTACCATCTATCATCCATCATGTCTCTACTAGTGTCCCCCTCTGGTATCCCTTTTCAGTTACTTTGCTGTCTCAGTATCTCTGTCTCAGTTCTTTCTCTCAGACTTTGGAGCAGTGCAGACTCAGAAAAGCTCTGAGATTTTGGCACCAAAAGTGTCTCATGCTGAAGACAACTGAACAAAGTCCTAACCACTCACACAGGACTGTCTGTGAAGAACCTCTTGCCATGCTGTTTTCTGAGGACCTCTCAACATCTTCTGGCTTTGACAGCAATGCTCCAGCTACTCTGGCCTCTCAAAGCTCATTGGAAAAGGTGAGGAGGTCTCAATATATCCAGACCGCTCTGAAGTATTAAACTGTAGGGATTTTTCGGGGGAAAATTTCTGCTTCAACATGATACTGTCATCAGCAAACTGTGCCTAGTATTTAGGCCTGGAAAGCACTAAGCCTGTAGGGTCCTGGAGTTTAAATGTAATCAGAAATCGTAAAGTCACTTCTCTCTCTGCCCTTCCTGGTTCATCATTTAGTGATATGGGGAGGTGCTGAGCCATGAGGTTCTCTTGTGCACTTGCTCCTCTTTGTGGCTGCAAGGTGGAAGGGATGAGGCACAAAGAGCCTCATCACTGAGAAAGTGCATATGCCCGTTTCCCCTTTTCTCAGTATAGAAATAACTTTCCCATCACTTATATATATGTTTGCACTCCAAAGCTGTACTTGCTAGCCTGCAGTTCCTTTGGATGTATCCTGGACTTCTCTGAATCCTTGCCAAAAAGAGGAGTAAATGGCATGGTTGGAGCTGTTAGCTGAGTGATTCCACTGCAAGGACACTTACCTCACAGCATGTTCTTCCCTCCATACCTGCAGGAATACAGTTTTAGTGGCAGCAGCCAGCAGAGCTTCTCCTCCATTCTGACTGCTGAGGATGTTGCACACATGCCATATTACAGTTCTTCCCTGCAACTACACCAATGCGCAGAGCTGCCAGCTGAGATGGGTGGGGAGCCGTATTTGCAGACCTCCTTTCCTCCACAGAGTACTGGATCTGGGTGAGTTGGAGACTGGTTCCTTGGCATGCTGGTAGCAGTGGCCCCTTGTTTGGTCTGGCTGAATTCCTTCTTTCTGAATAGTCCCTTATGTCACCACACACCATCCTTCCAGATACTTTATCCTCTTCATTCTCTCCCTTTTTCCCTGACACTTTTGTCTTGCAGAAGAAACTGGTTTGTGGGAGGTCAGTTCCAGTCTTTGTCACTGCAGAGTCCATACAATAACATCCAGCCTCTCACCAGTTACTCTACATGGGAAGAGGTAAGGCTGAAAAGTGGTGCGATGCAAGTGTTTTCTCCATAGTCCAATTTAGTGAAGAGCCTTTGGGTTTCAATATCAGCATATGGAAAGTCTCACTGCTGTTCTTTGTTCTTCTTTCTCAGACAGAAGGTTTGGGAGATTGAGGCATTTCTCAGGGCATCTCTTCCCTACCATTTGCCAGCTGAGTTGAAAATAGGCCAGGTGTCAAGGATTTAAAAGGGATGTGTTTAGTCCCTCATGTCTGGGCGTTACATGGTGTGTGTGGGTTAGCAACAGGGAGTTACGCAATCATAGAAGTCACAGCGGCAAGGAGAAGAGGCTGAGCTGCATGGAGTAACTGTGTTACAGTGGCAGTTCAAGGCCCTTTTTTGCTTTTCTGGATCACAGGACTGCAGTTCTGACAAGGAGGTGAAGAGTTGCTGGCACCAAGCAGAGAAATGCTGCCTGCGGAGGTACTTCATTGTCTGGTCAGCTCGGGCTCAGCAACTTGTAAAGGCCCAGCAGTACTGCAGGCTTGTTCAGCTGTCTCGGTAGGTATTTTGCTTTCCAGAAGTTTCCTAAAGCTGTCTGTTTTGAGAGCTCTACACTTGCTTTTAAAAAAAAATTCTTTCTCTAACTCTCTATCTTCAGTGGGAGTTTTGCAGCCCATTATTTTGGTGTTTTTCCTGCTTTAAAACTGTTATATCTGAACACAACCATTTCTGGTTTGATAGGATGCCTCACAAATTAGAGCAAGCCCAGCACTGCTGGTAACAAGCCCTGGTAACTTCCTACCCACCAAACTGGCCTTGCTCTCTACTCATGCGGAAGTTGAAGAGCACAACAGGCTTGGCACAGCCAGGACAGAAACCTTACTCCTAACAACTTGCCCTGTCCATTGTTTCCCCTGACATTTAATGGGGAAAGGATGTTAACAGATCAGAATCCCTGATGTGTATATTTATTGTTAAAGTTTCAGTTACAAGGGTGTGAATCTGTGTGAGTTGTTCCTACAGTTGGTGCAATGACCCTTGTCTTTCTTAGAGCGTTTCTCAGGTGGCACCACTGGGTTGTGGAAAATAAGAACCAAAAAGCAGCAGCAGCCTTAAAACATCGAGTTCATTGCTGCCAGATGGCTTTTGGCCTGTGGAAGAAGAGACTGGCCCAGAAAGTGGAAGCTGACTGGAGATTCAGGCGTCACATTCACCAGATGACTGCTGATGCTCTGTGGCGTTGGCATTCCTGCTGGCAAAGTGAGTTACCCCATCCTACAGGAGCACTTATGTCTGTAGGAGAGGGATGCTATGGGAATGGTCGGGATGGAGAAAGTCCCACTTCTGGTTGTAACTTCTGGTTGTAACTCTGTGCACTGCTCCTCTGGAATGGCACATACTAGTCCAGGGGTCAGTAAGCGCCTGTGTCACTGCCTCCTTGTGGTTACAAGCAGGACATGTGCCCTGCTGTTTTGTAGTGCTTTATGCTAGGGGAGATGCTCCTTTGGCAGCTGATTGAAAAAGGGTGCATCTCGCTTTACCTGCACTACCAAAGGAGCGTTCAAGCAATGCATTTTAGCAGTTGGGGAGTTAATTGGAGTTCAGATGCAGAATTCCAAGCTTGAACATGTCTCCTCAGACCTAACAGTCAGGCTTTGCTTCAGTGGGAGCAGGGTGTATCTTTTGGGGCTGTTTAACAGTCCTGATCCTGTCCCTCAAGGGATTCCACATGCTTTAAGTGCTAAGTACTTACACTGTGCCAGGGAAGGAACACTCCCAATTTTTGATGGAAAACTGCCTTGCATATGAGAGTGGAAGTGATCTGTGATCCCTTGTTTGGGGAAGAGCAGGAGGGGAAGAAAAAAAGGTCTGACTGCCTTGCAGACAAAAAACTACAAGGTGAATTGACAAGTCTCTTCAGCTGCTAAAGAGAGGACAGGAAATATTAGAAAGTCTGGTTCCATTTGGTATTTGCAGCAGATGTATTCTTTGCTCATGTCTGGACTCTGCTATGGAAAAAAAATTGTTGGGCTTGGCTCAGCTCGGCAAGCTCTTGTGTTCTCTCACAGGGGAGCGTGCTGTGAGAGAGCTGCAGCAGCAATGGGCTCAGCACAGCTGCCAGGAGAAGAAGAGGTTGGTCCTGCAGACATGGTATTGCCAAGCAAGGAACCAGAAATATGCTGCTTTATTCTGGGACCGTCTTCTCCTGCACAGGTTTGTTTCCTGCCCTCAAAGCATTTCCGAGGGAAGCTTTGAGTGAAGAGCAATTTATGTAGCAGAGAATCCAGTGTGGTATTTGTAAACTAAGCAAGGGAGATGCAAACAAATTTGTGTAGTTTAAAAAAGTGAGAGACTTGTTTCCATGGGAATTATTCAGGATTTGCCAAAAGGAATACTGGGCAGAGGTCTTACAGAGATCTGATGTTTACAAACCTGAATCTCTTAGATTCTGGACACAGCGTGTTGATTTGTTGATTTTAATTGAAACTAATGTGAAAAATTGAGTTCAATATATCCCTGCTGAAAAGCAATATTCAGTAAAGCCTATGAAGAGAGAACCATGATACTCAATTCATCTCAGTGTTGCTTACAGTATAGGTGAAGCTGTAGTATGTTTTGGAGTCTTATGTTATGGCGCAGATCGTGAAAATACAAGAATTTAATCTGAAGAGCAAGGTGTCTTCTGCCAATCATTAACAACTTCTTTTCTCTCTTAGCTGTTGTTCAGTAGCTTTCTCATTGAAATCTGTTTTGTTTGTGGTTTATGTTGTATGAGGCTGCTGTCTGCCTAAAACGCACTGAAGTGTCCAGCTGGAGTGGACCAGGAATTGTTCAGGTGGTTCTCTTTGAGATAATTCAGAAGGATAGGAATGAATAAGATTATTTATGCGAAGGATTCATTTAAGGCATGAGAACTGCAGGTTTGGCCCTAGCAGATTTCCTTTTGAATTGCAGGTTCAGGCTGAGAGGAGACAAAGATCTGCAGAGGAAAGAGCAACCAAAAACCCAGTAAAACCTTAGTGGCTGTGATGCTTAGACTCTGCACTCACCCCACCCAATTGCATTTTCTTCTGCAAATCAATCTGTGTGGTGGCACCCTAGTGGGAAGTGTGTTTGGGAGAAGTCCTTAATGTTGCTCCTTCCTGTAGAGTGTGTTTCCATCATTAATCTTCTTTCCGAGTTCTCCTTTGATGAGAGAGCGCTTCTAATTTCTCACCTGGATATGGTACAGGCTGAGCCCTGTCTCTTCTGAGGGGGGCATTTTTCATGCTAGGATAACCTGCAATAGATTCTCTTGATCTTCAGAGAAGCCTGCTAGGCAGAGGATATTTACACCTCTGCCCTATGGTGCAGTGTGGTGATTTGCATAATGAAAGTCCAAGTAGAACAAGGAACCAAAAGGATAAGCCCGGAGTTAAAAGCAGATTGGCTTCTGAGGTTGCACAGGAAGTCTGGCCTCCTGTGCATCAGCCTGCAAGATATAGAGAGATTATTGTGGGTGCAGATTTACAGTGGTGTTAATAGTAACTCCTGTAGACATTGATTTTTTTGGAATAAAATTGTCTCCGCAAAGATTCTAGTTGTACATCCTGTATACGCAGGCCCTTAATTTGTGACAGCCAAGAGAAAAATTAAAATCTGAATCTTGACAACAAGCTGCTGTCTTAAATGCGGCCTGGTTCTGCAGCAAGAAGACTTAAGGAGTCTGATGGATTCCATGCTGAAGGAGATTTTAGCAGTTTTATTCTCATCCCATAAAAAAAAAAAGCCTTCCTCAAGCATCATCCTAAAGGTCAGCTGCTGGCACAGAGAAAGATTGAAGACTGACGAATTTAATTCTTTTCTTTTTTTGAGGGATCCACTAAGTGTAGTGGCAGGGCAGCCTAGAAAAGCATTTGTTTTGTAGGCAAAGGAAAAACATAGTATGACACTGCATTCAGTTTGCAGAGGCTTTTGAAGAGGAGGAAATGCTAAAATGGCCAGAAGGAAGCAGACATATTCCTGGGCTTTGAGGAGTTGAGAGGTAACAGTGCTGGGAATCTGAAGTAAAATGAGGGCAAGTTTTTAGCAGAAAGGAACTGTAGTTGAGGAGTCTGAAAAGTAACACAGAGAAAGATACGTAAATGTTGATTGGAGAAGGAATAGTAGGAACAACCTTTTTTCTTGTTGTATGCTCTTTCGCTTGCTTTAACCACTTACATGTGACGCTGCAGGGTGGGGTGAGAAGGTGGAATTTGGTCTGTAGTCTGTTTGGTGCTGACATGGAAATGTGACTTTAGGCATCTGCCGTTTTTCTATGCTTGTATTGTGTTTTAGGTGCCTAGTCACCTGGGCCCAGGTCACTGCTTGTAGACTGAGGCAGCATGAAGCCCTCTCTTGTTTTAAAAGGGTCAGAGAGCACCGTCTCCTAGTTGTGAGCTTTACTGAGTGGAGGGTGAAATTCTTGAGAGCTGAACAGCGGGTGCTGGGAGAGAGAAACTACAAGTGGCAGGAACCTTCTCAGGGTAAAGCCTGTCACCGCTGGCGATTGGCCTCAAGAGGACACCAAGCCCTGCGCCTAGGATCTGTGGCTACTGTAAAACAGGTAAGAAAAGGTGAAGGTCCCTATGAGTCAGTTATTCTTAACTGCCTGTTCTCTCGCGAAGACCTCAGTGAGTCACTGGGTACTGAGATACAGTGACAAGGCTTTGTATAAAAACCTGGTTTGACTCATGGTGACTGCTTAGTCCCTGCCTTGAAGTTCTTTACAGACTGTGCACACAACTTCATCACCATAATCTGGCACTGATTGCAGCAACCATCTGGAGCACAACAATAAGGAATGGGGACATTTTGACCAGAGAGACAAGAGCACTCCTTCCTCTCTGCTCAAAGATGAGATGGGATAATCACTGTCCCTGCAGAGTAGAGCGAGCTGTCAGAGTTGCAGCTTTTTTCAAAACACTCACAGCTAGCAAACCACAAAGAGGTCAATTGATTTGGAAGGGCTGAGTCAGTCCTGCTGGGATCTCATCTGTGCAGTTTTCAGCCTGGGGTCTAGCACATTAAACTACCTGCAAGCATATGAACGTAAATGTATCTCTAAGGCTAGTCTGTGTATGTGCTGTCTGTGCACCTTGTGTTTAGTCATGGCTGCAGCTGTGTTATTTCTGTTTGCAGGCCTGCAACTACTGGACAAAAGCAGCTGCCTTTTCCCAGTGCTTACGGCAGTGCAGTACCCTGATAGGTGCTAGGAAGAGCAGGAAGATGTCTCTGTCTTGGTCCATGAGTAAGATGTGCCCTCCTCTCTTTGTTTCATGGGGCCGTGTGGGGAGTGTGAGTGAGGAGGGAAGGGGAGTAGTGTTTGCCAGCCAGATGACTGGGATTCCTCTGTGGAGTAGGTGCTCATGGCAGTCAAACTCTGACTGTGGGTTGCTTCTGTGTTCAGGAACCAAAGGACTAAGGCTCATGGCACCTCTGATCTCTCCCTCTCTAGCTCCAAGGTTAGCTCCTGTATGATTCCTCTTTTCTTTCCTAGAAAGCAGAAGAGGCAGAGAAAAGGGTTCAGCCCCAGCTGCCCCTCTTGGGCTTTTTCCCAGTGCTATTCACCGCTGGCTGGTGATCTACAGAAACCAAAACAGGGCTGAAAGGCTGCTGTTCCCTCACCTGGTAGAGAGACCTGGTGTGGTAGGACCCTCTCCTGCACATGCAAGGATCCAGGAGAACAAAGCAGAGGTGGACTTGGAGGAGTGGGATGAGAAGTGGCTTGGGTAAGTGGAGTGGAGAGCTCTGGGCTTCCTCTTGTTGCCGCCATCAGGGAAGGACTCCCGTCTAGGGCTGTTGAGCTGATAAAGCTTATTTTCCCCTCTTACCTATAGGAGGAAGTATCTGAGGTGGTGGCATCACACAGTGATACTTCACCGGTGCCAGCATGACAGGAGACTGCGCTGTCTAGCAAGGGGATGGCATCAGTGGAGAGAAGCCAGCAGGGTGGCAATACTGGCTCAGGTTTTGGTGAGTGTCTGGTACTGCTACCAGGCTGGCCGTGATGGGCAAGCCTGCTCTGCTTGCAGCCTCACACATGTCCTGGGAGATGAGACCTGGGGATTTAACAAGTACCAGACTGCACCAGAAATCCTGGTTTGCTGCTGTGGCTACTTTTTCCATCTTCCTCTTTGAACTGCCAGCATGGCAGACTGGCATATCCACATATTTAGTTGTGCTTTGCCGCATCTTACAGATCGGAAGCTGAGACAGGGTGATTTGTATAGATTATCTGTAGCCTGTGCAAAAAGTTCACAGCAAGTATTACAATCTTTGTCCTCTCTGTGTTCCTGATACATCCCTCTGGTGTCCGCAGCCTACAAAGAGCTGTCATTTGGCTTCCCCTTCTGCTCAGGTGTGGCCATCTACAGAACAGACCCACGTTCTGTCTGGCTTCCTGGGCATTAGCTGTGTGAGATCTCATGGGCAGGTCAGAGCACAGGATGACGCATGTATAACAAGTGCATCCATAATCTATGAGGAGCTGTGCCAGAGCACTGATGGGGCACTGTCCTTTCCCCCAGGGTACTGTGACTTAATTAGCCACAATATTTGCAGGAGACAGTAGTTCAGCAAGAGCTTTGTTAGTAGTCCGCTTTGTTCATTACCAATGCAACATCATTCAAGAGGGACCCGGGAAAGGAACTGAAAGCAAGGTGGGACTAGAGGGAAGTGAGGTAGTTTGTCTGCCAGAGCCCAGTTAATCTGTGCACTACCTCTTCCTGGCAGGACCAGCAGCGGCTGATAGAAAAGGCCTGGATGGTGTGGAGACGACGACATTTGCAAAGCTGTGTAGTGCAGAATTTTCTGGAGGAGGAAGCCAGGAGCCTACTATCTCAGGTAAGCATTTACGACTACTTTAATTCCGTGGACCTCAGTGGACCAAAAAGCACCCCAAAGGGACAACTGGTGTTCCCTGTATCTCTCTCTACCTAGAAAGTGCACTTGCTTAGGGAGAAGCTGAATACATCAAGGAGTGGGACTTGTCTATAACAAAGGGAAATAGCTTCCAACTTTATATGGGTTCATCTTTGGGTGTTTTTCAAAGCTTTGTGTCAGTGGTCAATTTCCCTGGTGTGTGCCCCCTTCCCCACCATTACCGGAGATGTTAATCCACTAATCCCCTACCTCTCAAGAGCCCACTCAGGGAAGAAACAGGCTCCACATTTGTGCAGGAGGACTGTGCTGACTTGCACACAGGGGTGGGCATATTGCTGTAAATTTGAGTGAGCAGGCAAACAGAGCCTTAGAGCTCAGATAGCCAGTTTGCTCCTCTGCCTGCCTCCCAAAGATCCATACAGGATTAGGTCCTCCTTTAACAAGATGAGAGCAAGTAGAGAAATTAGAGGGCAGAGGGGGCATTGGTTGTCTTTTCTCACATTGATTTGTACTCTGCACTTTACTTATTGGCTACAGGAACATAGGGGAGACTGGGAAGGGCTTTGAGAGAATGGTGGGGCAGTTGGTATAGCCATCGATAGAGGAAAAGCTGTGTTTATAGGTACTGTGAGGGTGGCTGCAACCCCTCAAGGGTAAGCTTAGTATTTGATTTGTCCACTTTACTATTTAAGGCCTTTGGAAGGTGGCGCCAGCTAACAGCATTCCAGCTCAAGGACAAAGGATGCTGCTGAATGGTGGGGGCATGCCTGCAGCTGCTGCTTATTTCAGGACACGTGGAGGATACAGCTGGCTGTCACAACAAAGAGCTGGTCCTGTGCAATCAAGAAAGTGAATGTTCTGCTCATGTGATAAAAGCAGTGCTGCAGGCCAGAAGCACCATAGCCAAAGGACAACCAGGAAGAGATGGTATCTAGTGAAAGTTCTTCTTCAAGGGACTGATATCCCATTTCCCTAGAGGCATAAATTTGAGAAGTTATTCCCTTTTGTTGTGAGGTTGCATTCCCTTCTCCTCTGGACCCCGATTTTGCTGGAGTTCTGATTAAAGATCAAAAAGATACCTTATAGGGTCTCACTTTACTCAGTGCTTTTTCCTGGACAGTTTAGTGTCATGCAGGTAGTAAGCAAATACATCAGTCTTAAAGATATGAGCAGGAGTCTGCCTGTGCAAATGTGACATCCTGTTGATTCCAAAATCTGGACTGTCCTTGGTAGGTGTGAACACAGGTCTTGATTTTTAGATTTGGCTCTTTCCCCAGGCGGAGGGAGTTCCCAACGTGGCTCCCACCTCCTCCCCCTATCTAGGTCCATCAGCTCTTCATTAAGCCTTTCAGTGGGTGGCCAACCTCTTGACTGCTTCCTGCTGGTTCCTTTCTGTCCTGAATGGGCTAGGGATGAAGAAACCTGCTGGGAACAGCTGAGCACCAAAAGCTTTGCTGAGGCAAGACAGGCGTGTCTGACCCCCAACCTTCCCATTACTTGCTTCTGTGATTGATGCCCTGTAATTACCCTGGATATATGAGCCCAGTCTCAGACAGCTGTAATGAGAGGGTCTGAAGAATCTGGAAAAGGCTTTTCTTCCTTGCTTGTTTGAAAGAGATGCTCACAGCATGACAGGGATCTCAAAATTCCACAGGGAACTGCCCCAAGGTCTTGTTTTCCTACCCTGTGGTAGCTTTTCAGGATTGTTAAGTACACAAAGCAGCCTCTGTAGCTCCCCCAGCCCTTTATTTCAATGCTGTGGAGCCTAAGGCTGTTAAGAATCATTAGGTCAGAGAAGAGGGGCTCTCTTTCCCTACAGGCACTGGAAAAGGACCACCACAACTCCTGTGACCTTGCAGAACTGAGCCAAAGGTTGTAGCTGGTTGCTTTTGGTAAATTCTAGGATTTAAGCTTTGTCCATACTTTACTTAGGGCATGTGTTGAAAGTGAAGGCAGAACTGCCTCATAAACAATTGGTTTTCTTAAAATTTTCCCTTGTGCCAGGCTCATTAGTTTGCAGACAACATGAGTCTTCGCGACTTACAAGAGTATGGCCTAGTACAAGAGACAAGTTGTATTTGTGTATTTTATTGTATTTAATCTAAGAAATTAGTGCAATTCCTATTCAGTTCCATCCAGAAGTGAGATTCATATATTCCTATTAAAAAGAAAACAGGAAATACTATAAAAGGAGAAAAGTTAGGGACAAAATTTGAACCTTCTTCTGGAGTAAGTGCAAAAGAGCCCGATGTAATCAGTTTTGAAGAAAGAGATCTGAGGAGTGCAACGTAAAAGCCACTTGAGCTTCTTTTCTGGGCTGGTGACTGCTGAAATAGCATAGGCACTACTGACAGGAGTGTTTCTGCCCCCAAGGCAGCATTTCTGGCATGAGAAAGTTACCAGAATCCCAGTGAGTTTTATCACATTGATGCACAAGAGTTCTCTGTTACTGTAATCAACATAGCCATGATTAGCACCTCTTCATCCTGCAGAGCTGGCCTTCAAGCTCAGTCTAGAGCCTCAGCTCAGAGATTTAGGTAGTTCTGGCTATTGTTCAGTGAGAAGGGATCAGGGAGCCTTTGTGTTGGGGATAGAACAGTATGTAGTAGAGGCAGTCAGAGAGCTAGCCTAGTCACTGGATGTAGTAGTGTGTGGTCCACCATCAGCACAGGAGCTGCTTTTTTTCTTCCCACAGTCAGTGGACAGAAGGAGGAAGTAAGGGAGTAGAAGAGGAATTTTCACTGCTGAGTCTGAGAGTTCAACAGCTCAAAAGTATCATCCACAACCTGCCAGAGGCAGTTGTCAAGTGGGAAGTCATTGTCCACCAGGTTGACCAAGTAGTAGTTGTCATGGATGTATTGGATGATCATGCGAGACGGTGACTCCTCTTCATAGAGCTTGGCCCATTGCTCAATCCACAGTGCAAAGGCCTCATCCTGCCAAGGAAAAAAAAAAAAAGTGTTGGCAATGGTGTAATGTGCATGTTACACAGCTACATTTTCATATTACTTCATTTAGGACAACCAGTGTCACACATGCCTCGACAGCCTTCTCAGTAAAAATTGCAAGGAGCCTCATGCTTTCCTGTCAGCAGGAAGTGCTCAGAGCTGAAGAGACACGTTTGCAATAAAATGGCTCAATACTGCCCCTGTGCGTGTACAAGGGGAGGGAGAGCTACGGCCCAGTACAGCGAGAGTGGTAGCTCCTAAGCCTCCCGTTACTGGGTTGTTGGTGTCTGAGAAGAGCTCTTACTGGAGCAAAGTTTTCCTTACAGTGAGGAGCAGGAAGAGCAATATCTGGACCTCTGCAAGCTAATATGGCAACAGTACTCGATTGTAAGAAGTGTCAGACTAAAAACAAACCACACTCTGAACTTCCAGGGCATCACAGCAATGTATCCAGCAGGAAGGTGGACTCACCTTCCAGGAGAGGAAGCTTACAGGATCCACTACAGTGGGCTGGATGATCTCTCTGCCTGGGAAGATACCCCAGGTGACAGCATTGGGTTGCAGATCTGGAGCATTGGTGATATTCTGGCCCTGCCAAAGGAAGGAAAACCTTTCTGAAGCAGCTGCTGGAGGAGAGATTGAGTTGGAACAAGTACATTTACTCTCTCCTTGTTAAGAGATCCGACAGCTTCTGCATATCACAGCTGACTTGCTTCACTTTCCTTTCCCTTCATCAGCCTTCATGTCACCCTTTGTTCATAGTGATACCTGAATCTTTGATATTTGTCTCTCTCCCAAGGTGGTGAAAGGAAAGTTTCCTGTAAACAGCAGCCTACCTTGACATTGACAATGTGGTAGTTCACTCGCAACTCGTACTTCTTCAGCACTTTGAGCAGTGCCGTGACGATCTCACTGGAGGTGAAGAACTCTAGGTATGCCTATAGGGAGGGATGGAGAAGGGCAAAGAAAAAAAAAATGCCTTTATTCATGGCAGGCCTGGGACACGTACAGGCATCCAAGAACAGCTGTACAGTCTGGGCTGCTTGGAAACCAGGCAGCTTAAGGCTTTTATGTCCATTCCCAGAAACGTGTACTACAGAGGATGCTTGAGCAAAGGGCAGAACAAATTAGTAAGAGAGCTGGGGCAGGGGGCAGGAAACTGGGGAGAGCAGAGGTAACAGCCCAGGAACAGCAAGCTCAGGAAAGCCACAATCTTCTGGTTTTCACCCATATAAAGAAGCAGGCTGGAACTAAGCTCCAAAGAGCATAACCACAATGGCTGTGCCTAGGTAGCAGTCTGTGCTAGACAGAGTGCTTGGAAGATGCCTTGAGCTTGACCTCTGTTCTACATGGTACCCTATGAACAGCAGTGTCCTGCCAAGGCAGCCCAGTCTGGCAGGTGCAGAAGTCAGGGGTCTCAGCTGGGCTCTCCTAAGCACCCTACCATTCCCTGTCCTCATCTTTTGTTCACAATTCTCCCTGTGTGCTTATACAACCTAATTCTGTACTTGCTCCGTGCTTGGCTGCTCCCAACAACTGCTTCCCCTCCTCTCATTTCCTGGCTATTGTGTGAGATGAGGATTTCCCCCTCACCTCGGGGGAATTTTTTCCTTTGAAAACAACTGCATTTGCCATCTGCTGGTCTCATGGCTTTAGGGGTTTGGATCCCTTTTGAACAAGGCTGCTTTGTTTCCTAGTATGAGCCACTTGCTTCACATTTACCTTGATGGGCGATTCCTATCACAGCCATTAGTGGCAAGGCTTTAGGGGCTGAAAATGCATGACAGTAGGAGGCAGGCATGGGAGATAAGGCTGCTTGCAGGCCAGAGAAGGAACCTGGCAGCTGTCTGAACAGCACAGTAGCAGTGCTGTGGCTTGGGGGTAATTCGTGGAGAACTCTGCCTTAGAGAAGGACAGATGGGGGAATTTTTAAATGCCCAGTTATTACCAGGAGGAGCTGGATGGTAGAGATACTACCTCATTGATTCCTATTTTATGAAAAACCTCAGTGCTTCCTGCATCATTGAATGGAATCAGATGCAGTGGGCAGGCACGTGTTTGAATCTAAAACTTCACAGCCCTTCTCCAGAAAGAAATTACCAAGAATTACTTGCTGAGAGTAAAAACAAGAAACTCTATAGATGTTCAATAGATGTTTTGAGGTGGGGGAAAACAGCTATGAAGTAAGCCATAGAGATGACATAGTCTGTCTATTAAGACACGAAAGGAGCTTTGCCTCATCTCAGCAAGAAGGCATTAAGATAAGAAGCAGGCAGAAGGATTATCTGGGTGAAAGCCTAGGACCCCCCTACCTAACAGAGACTAAACTGGGTCATAACTCTTTGCTGCCTAGCCCAGAGTAGTGCAGTACCTTTTGGAAGACATAACCCCCACTGGGCCCCCAGCCTACAATGGGGTCTGTGGATGGTTTGCCATTGATGTTTGGCTGGGAGTTGATGGTCAGGATTCCTCGTCTGTTAACCTTCTCCAGCTGTTCCTTCAAAAGGTTGGTTTCAGTGGCAAGAGGGTCATCATTCCAAGGCATACAGGTAACCTACCATGAGGAGAAAGGATGGCTCACAATGGATGTAAAACCCCTTTTGTTACCACCTGGATGTTGATCTAACTCCAGAGTGCCCTACTGGTCTCAAACACACCCACTTCAGGACAGAATTCCCAGGTTCGGTTCAAGGGGCAGGATGTCCTCAACAAGGATGACTGCTGAAGTCTATCGGTATTGGTCCTGTCATACATAAAGCTTTCCTTTTACGTTGAACCCTAGCTCTGGCTGTTGGATTTCCTTCAGCTGCTATCTCAGGAAGTCCTTTGGATAGGGAGGTGCCAATTCTTGTTTAAAAGAACAATGTGGTACCAGGAGCAAGAGAAAATACGCACTATTGTCTGTACTACACTGACCATCCCTTCCTGAGCCGTCACTCACCTTGTGCCCATTCTTGTTGGGTTCTCCAGTGATATAACACGTGAACACCTCAAAGACACTTTCCTCACCAGTCAGCTCTTCTCCCCACATCTTCAGGAGCTCCTCCCGGGGAGACTTGCTCTTCAGGTAGAAGAGGTAATAGTCCTTCAGTTCCCCAAAGGCTGGAGAGGAGGAGTTACCCCTGTAAGGGGAGCAGACACAGGATTAACAGGCCACTGAGGAAGATGAGCTGATTTGGTGATGCAGGAAGACAGCCACCCAGGAAAAGAAGTATCCAACAAAATTCACCTAGAGACCAAAAGCCTCAACATCTTGGTGCCATTCTACTCACTTCATTCAAATCCAAGCAACTGGGGACCACTTTGTTAAGAAGCCACCTGTTCTGTCAAGCCCAAAGCATGCCCAGGTCACTCACTAATGACAGACATCAACCGTGGAGCAGGCTTTCACACCACACTTCTACCTCACTGCCACTGCAGGCTGACAGCTTACCATCGGCCATTGGGGAAATCGTCCCATTCTTGAGTTCGATAGATGTAACTCTTTGGCCTAGAGGCCCAGAAGATTGGCCGAACATCTTCAACTCTTCTCTTGGGGTGAGCGCTGACTGCCCAGGGCAGAGGCCGCCTGCATAGGAGGAACAGGTGTTAACACAGTTCCTCTGCAGACTTTCCACTAGAGGCCAGAAGCCCTTCCCTGGGAAAACTTTGCCTCTGGCAAAAGCAAGTACCAGGGGCTGAGAAGAGTTCTATTTGTCAAGAAATTGGACAGAAAACTCTTCTTCCTTTACAGAAAATCTTCTCCCACCCAGTTCCCTCACAGGATGCTCAGTAGATGTCTATTAAAAGGTTAAGTACGGGACTGACAACTGAAATCAGATGAAGTAAGGGAAAAACACTGTGTGAAGCTATTTTTAACAAGAAAAAGATCATAGAATCATTTAGGTTGGAAAAGACCTTTAAGGTCATCGAGTCCAACCATCAGCCATGCCTACTAAACCATGTCCTGAAGTGCGTTGTCTACATGCTTTTTGAATACCTCCAGGGATGGCGACTCCACCACTTCCCTGGACAGCCTGTTCCAATGCTAGCCACTTTCCTTTGCTCTTCTTGTCTATGCTGAAACCTGCAGACTCAGAGAGTAAGTCCACATGCCCTTTATCAGCTGTAGAGACCCTAGAAATCCACAGCAGGAGCTTACATAGCACCCAGCCTGTAAGAGGGGTTGTGACAGACCTCAAAAAGCATGCTTCTTCCAAGTGGCAGCTCTAAGAGTTTAGGTTTTTAAAATTCTGAAACAGGCTACTTTAAAGCCACTTGACTAAAACAAATTCCTCCGTCATCTGTCCCCTCTATTCCTCCCAGCTTTTGTCAGAGAGCTGCAGGAAGGGTGAACTTCTAAATGAAGAAAAGTGCTAAAAAAACCACAAAACCAGCAGAGGAGAGGTGCTAACCCATCCATTGCTTGAGCCTTCAGTAGATGGGATGGATGTATGTGAAAGAGGAACTAACCGAAGCCAGCATATTCTGCTCACCTGGGGTCCTCCGTCCAAAGGCCCAGGCGCTTAAGGACTTCAGTAGTAGCCACTTCCCGATTGAGGGTGTAAAAATGGAGTCCATGCACCATGCCACTATCCAACAGCTCCCGGCACACGGACACTGCCTGCTCCACCCCGTAGTTCCGGATGGCTGCATCATTGTCCTTGATGGGTTCAATCACATCTTTGATTTCTTGAGGCACTTCCAGCTTGGAGAGCTTCACCAGCTGGCGCAGGGAGTGGTAACCCTGGATGAGGATGTAGGGGATTTTCTTTTTTCCAAGGCCCTTTTCTGAGATCCCAGTAACACAGGTACTTGTTCTCAATTTTTTGGAGGGAGACTTAGAACTGGGGCTCCTGGATTCTACTCGTAGGCCCCATCTCTAGGATGGTAACACAGTCCTTGTCATGTCACTTTAGGTGATTTCTTCCCATTTCTTTGCCTGAGCCCAGCATGCTGCCAGTGATGACTAACACCTTAGGACTGGTAGACCATTGTCCTTTATATCCCTTTTTGCCATATGGGCACAGAAAACCTTTTAGGCTTGTTATTAAATGACTAGGAGCTTAATTTGGCAAACAATCTACAAATTTATCACGTTTAGCACTCCTCAGAAATTTTGCAGAGGATATTTAGGGAACTCTCTCAGGTCCTGACCCACAAACACCTAACATCCTGGATCCTTATTCCCTCCCCAAACCAGAATTACTGGATTTCACCTGTATGGGGAAGATGCCAGGAATAATGGGGCAGGTGATGCCAATGGCTTGACAGTCCTTCATGAACTTGAGAAAGGTTTCTGATCGGAAGAAAAGCTGTGTAATGATGAAGTCTGCCCCAGCAAAGACTTTCTCCTTCAGGTACCTCAGGTCTGCCTCATAGCTCTCTGCTTCAGGATGACCCTTGGGGTAGCCTTTGCAGGGGGGGAGGGAGGGGGCGGGGAGGGAAAAAACAAGTGAAACCCTGGTGATCAGGACAACATGCTAGAAATTAGAAAGTAGCCAATCTGATTGTGCTGTCTCACTTACAGCCCAGGTCCACGGAGGGACCGCTGAGCTGATTTCCCTATTTCAGATCCTACCCCACACTCTGCAGTAAAAGACATTTACCTGCCACACAGATGTCAAAGTAATCATCAAATTCATTGCGAATGTGCTTAACGAGGTCAACAGCATAGTTGAAGCCATCTATTTCTTCCTCCCATTCCTCACCAACAGGATCTGGGAAGAGAACAAATGCACAGCTCTCTCCAACTGTTTGCTGGGCTCAGATCTGCTAGTGTTCCTAGCTATCCTACTGCTAGAGCTCCTAGCTCCAACCTCCTGCTATCAAAAGGAAGACAAGATGAAACCTCCAAGTTTGCAGTTTTACCCGTGGACTGCTTTTGTCTACCCTTGAGCTGGAGGGAATGCTAACAAAGGGATCAGGAGAAATGCAGTCTCAACATTTAATTCCCACAGCAGAAGGAGCCTCTAAATCTTTAGTTCTCCATTTTTACCCTGGAATTGAACACAACAGCAATACCATCTCAGCCCTATGCATCATAGGGCAAAAGCATTCACCTCCACGCAATGCCATGATGTTCTTCAACCCGAGCCGCTTGGCCTTCTGCAGATGCCCTGTGATGTCATCCTTGGTCTGATTGCAGCATGTCATGTGCAGGATGGTCTCCAGGCCACAGTAGTTGACTGCAGTGTTGGCAATAATCATGGAAGAAGTTTCCTTGTCAGATCCTGGGTCCCCTGCAGGGTGCCACGTCACATCAATGAAGAGTGGACCACCTGCTCCCATGCGGTCAAACCTGCGGATTTTAGAGCTGTGTTAGCCTACCATGTAGCCGACTCCCCTCCCTTTGCCTGGGATATCTTGCTCACTGCTGGAATGCCAGCAACAGACAGACAGAGCTTGGATGACAGCAGCGAGGGAGACCAAGAGAAGTGTTGAACTAGGAGTTTAGCAAGTGGCCAACGTAAATAAGGAAAGTCATCCTTTAAGGCTGTATGAGGAGGAGCTTACAACCTCTTTGAAGACAAGGCAACTTAAATGTTTTCTGTAGAATAAACTTCCCCTCAGCATGCTCTATTAGAGTGGTATGTCTTCTGATAGACAGCAATGTAAGTCCCATTCCTTTTGAGATGGGAGACTATGCTGCAACCCACTGTTCCCAGCTTCAACTGTAGAGGCCACAAATATCAAAGGATGGTCCAGATCTCTGTTGTGTTCCCAAGCGTGCCTAACAGAAGAAACAAAGGCTCCCCTAACTTGTCTCTCTCCTGCCCTGGGTTGGAACAGGTCCTTCTGTTTAAAGTAAACCTGGCACTGGCATACAGCAGTTACAAAAAGTTATGAAACTCCCTCTTCTCCCCCAGGTGAGTACATGGTGGCTCCTGGGGCTCCCCACTGGGCTCCAGGATAACCTTTTGCTCTGGGGACACCTATCTCAGAGGCTAAAACTGTAGTGCTCAGTAACAGAGGCACAAACCATAGTGGCTGGATGATCCAGAAAACAAGTGGAAGTCTCTGTTCCAGAGACTTGGGCACACTGTCCATCAATAAATAGTCTCTGCTTTTAATAGGTACTTTTCTGCTCTATTGTTGCCCAGCACTGCTTTAGCCCCAGAGCATGTCAGTGGGGTTGCTCCATCTTCACAGAGCATGGGAGAGGGGATACGGCCTGGCCCCCTCAGTAACCCCATCATGACACTTAACTCTTCAGGGCTTCCAAGGAAGACAAGTTACCTGGTGTCCATTACCCTCCTCAGCAGGAAAGCACAGCCCCATTACCTGCTTCGTCACCTGGAAGGGGAGACAGAGCATGGGGCAGAGCCTGCCTCATTAGCTATTTCCCAGCCCTCCACCAAAACCACTTAACCTCTCCCCTCTCCCACCCTGCAGCCCTCACCTGGAGATGAGATTGACAGCAGCATTGGCTGTGCGTGGTGGGAAGAACTCCAAGGAGAACCACTTGTCTCCAGAGTCCTGCCGTCGGCGCATCTTCTCCCGCAGTCGCTCATGACGGTCAGCATCAAGGACAGGGGTGGAGCAGCGCGAGCTGTCCTTGGAGCTCTCGCTCCCACTACTGCTGCCACCATCAGACTTGGAGCTGGAACTGACACTGCAGGTATGCTGGGTCTCATTGACCATGGTGAACTCTCTGGAGGAGGGGAACAGGAGCATGGTGGGTATAAGACAGGACGCAGATCTCAGCAAGGAGCAGTTACTGCTGGGGTGGGCAGCAGATAATGAAAAGGAAGCCTATGCCAAGACCCAACATTAATCATTATCAAGGAGTCCCTCTTGCCAGCCTTGCTATAAGCTGTAGTGGGCGATCAGGTGAAAACACAATAAAAAGCGTGTGTTTAGATAGTGCTGACAGAAATAGCACAGCAGATGGCTTCATGCCACTTTGATGCAGCTCTTCTGTGCCTGCTGGGTCAAAGTTGGCTCTCAAAAGAGATCAACATCACTTTTGCTCTGATTACAACTTAGCAAGCCATGATACCCATGTGCATCAAGTGAGGGCCTCTTTGATCTTGTGGCCTTGGGCTGGAGATGCCAGCAGACTTTTTTTTTTTTTCTACAGGAACTACTTCTTGGACTGTATCCATCTTCAGAGTTTCCATTCTGTTTGTTCCCCAAAGGCAGTGCTGCTTTACCGTGTAGGTAGGAGAGCAAGTGCTAATGGGACAGGTATACAAGAATGCACAAACTATTCCTATGTCAGGAAAAAGTGAAGAATCCCCTCTGATCAGACCATCCCCACTAATGCCATCCTTTGTTTTGTCTTGGCTGGCTTCAGACACTTGCATTTCTAACCATTAGCCTTCTTCCACAAGACACACCATCTCCACAGACAGCTGTCCCCTGTGCCAATACCACTGCACACACTCAGCTCTTTACCAGATACGCTGTTCGTGTTCCTTTCCTCATCAATTGTGGCTGCTTGGAAACAAGGTCAGCAGAAACCATCCCCTTCTCCCTGCCTTGTAACATGATCAGCTGTGCTTGCTTGGCTTCACAGAAAGGAAGACAACACTGCAAGTCAGTAGCACAAGTGGGTCTAGGATGCCCAACTCCACTTAGTTCCCAAAAGTGTTTCACCCTATGCTTTTAAAATTAGGTAGCAATTATAGATAATTAGAGAAGAGCTGCCATAAAATTTGGATCCATGTTATTTGCTTATGTACCTGCCAAAACTTAAAATTGGCACTGGGAAGCAGCAAGCTGTCCAAGCATTATGTAATACTGAAGCCTGTTTTGGAGGAAATGGTTGCTTGAACTAGTGTGCACTCTGTCCTTATCATAAGCTCTGTGGGTTCAGGTCATCCAAGAAGACTTTGAACTAATCTTCTACTGTTTACACTGAGCTACAAATCAAACAAAACCCTTTGGGAGAAAGTCTACTTTTACCACCTGGGGACCTCTCCAGCTGGCAGGAGATATGAGAAAGGAGCGCAAGCCTTCTGCTGCCAAGAGGAACTGGGACTCTTAAATCTCATGTGTACCAACATAGCAGGCCATAGTAAAAATCAGCATCACAGACCTATTGACAAGTAAAGCAAAAGCAACTGGGTGCACAGTAACAACCCTGACCAAGCTCTCTCAAAGGACTTTGCCTGGCATCCACGTGGCACTAATCTGGGAGGATTATCCCAAAGCGTATGCTGGTGATCAAGCTAGCTGCACAAAATCATGTGCAGTCACCTCCTGATACCTCACTTCTAGCAAGCATGCCACAGCACCGTAGGCAAATCAAAGGACCTGTATTTTCCCACTTGAGATTTAACACCCCTCACAAGGGAAGGGTTCATGGATGAGACTTGCTGTTGTGGAAAGGTCCTTATCTTATTGGTAATCTAGAACCACAAAGACAGGAGGAAGGCCCACTTAAATTTTGTCTACAGGCAGCATTTGGAGCAGTTTCCTTATCAGATGCATCACAGATTTGCTGACAGAAGCTTGCAGTTATTGTAAAGAGAAAAAAGATTTTCTAAACAACAAAAGCAGTTGCAAAATAAGACAATCTTAAAACACCCATCAACTCTGTTGGGTCAGTACTCCTGCTCCTCCGTCGCTACCACGCTGCGGAGCTCAGAGCAAAGATCTGTGGCCCAGCACATTGATGCTCATCAGCGTGGACGTGCCTGTTGTGTTTACCTGATGCTGGTGGTGCCCATTTGCTTCGCTGTAGGGTATTTTTACAGCTTCCAGGCCTGAGCTGGCACCCACACACGCAGTGTGGAGGTCTGCATCCTCCTAGGCTTAAGTATTACCACCCAAGCTACACTCGGCTGCTCAGACGTACACTTCACACGGGGCGTATGCACCTGCCAGGGACTTGTCCAGGGCCTTGCTGTCCTGGGCCATGGCATCGGGCTGACAGCCCTACGGCGCAGACAAGGGGCCCGCGGCTGGATCTATCACCTCGCCAGAGGGCCAGCTGATGGAGCAGCCACGGAAAGGCCGGTGGTGGGAAAGAGCC
>VYZV01006550.1:51156-72674 GCA_013401275.1 Pandion haliaetus | reverse complement strand
TATCCCGTCGTCCCCCCCCCCGTTTTTCCCGGGGCCCCGCTCACCTCCCGGCGGTGCTAGGCGCTGCCCATTGCGGGCGGCCCCATCCCGCGGCGCTTTAAGGCCGGCCGGGGCGGGTCACGTGGTGCCCCCGCTTTCCCGTCTCCGACACGGCGCCGTGATCTCAGCTCCTCCGCGTCGCGGGGGCGGGGCCAGGAGGCGGCCGCGGCGGGGTCACGCGCGGCGCGGCGGGTGGGGCTGGGAAGGGGCGGCGGCGGCGGAAGATGGCGGGGTGTGGGTCCGGGCTGTGCTGCTGCTGCTGCCCGCGTTGCTGCGGCGAGCGGGAGAGCCGCACCCCCGAGGAGCTGGTACGGCCGCGGCCCGGTCCCGTCGCCGCGCCGGCTCTGGGGAGCGCCTGAGGGCGGGCGGTTGTAGGGGGGCGTTGAGCGTTGCTATGGCGCAGGGCCCGGTGCCTCTGCCCCAGGTACCGGCGCCTCAGCCCGCGCTCGGCCCGGTGCCTCAGGGTCTGGTACCTCCGCCCCGGTGCCTGAGGGCGCGGTGCCTCGGGCGGGCTCGACCCGGCGCCTCAGGGCGCGGTACCTCAGCCCGCGCTCGGCCCGGTGCCTCAGGCGGCGCTTCATGGCCCAATATCTCAGTCGACGCTCGGCCCGGCGCCTCAGCCAGTTCCCGCTCTTTTGCCTCCTCTTGGGCTCGGTACCTCCACCACTACCGCCAGTGCCTGGGCCCGCACTGTCCCGGTACTCCAGTCAACGTTTGCTTTGGTTAGGCCTGGTATCCTAGCCCCTGTGGCTGGTGTCTCAGCCTGTGGTGCTGCTTCTCCCGGGTACAGCACCTCTCGCAGCCGTTTTCGAGGGGAGTGGCTCTGGCAGGGGCTCTCTCTAGCTGCCCGGCATAGGAGAATGCTGTCTGTGCAAGTTTCTTGTCCTGTGCTACCCTGTAACCTGTTGGTGTGAAGGAAGCTGGGACGTGGGTTTAGTACTCTACTATGCTGTGGGGAGCTCCTATATAGAAGTAATGTAGCGTGTTCTCGTTGAGGGACAAGCTTTAAGGTAGGACCCCATACAGTTACCCCAAAGTAAGTGGTGGTCTGGTAATCCATGCTCAGACTTTATAAGCAATAGTGGTATAGGCCTTCTCTAATTTTGGCTTTGCTACCAATGTTCATGAGCACCTGCATTCATTCCCCGGATGATTTTCCTTTCCCATGTTTGTTTGTTTTTGCAGACAATCCTAGGAGAAACTCATGAAGAGGAGGATGAGATCCTTCCACGCAAAGACTATGAGGTGGGAAATTAACGTGAAAAGAACTGTAGATAGGTTTCAATCTGTTTGAGTTTGTAATGGGGCAGGTACTTAAAATGCATCACTAGTTAAATTTCATTGGCACCGGCAAAAGTATCAAGTGTTGCTGCACTTGCAAAGAACTGCTGCTCGTCATTGCGTGTTTCTGGGTTAAAGCCCTGTGAGTAGGACTTGAACATCCGCTGCTTAGGTCAGACGGTTGTTGAGAAAATTCATTTTCAGAGTCTGCTGCATTGTTCCACTTTTTTAATGTGAGATTTACAGGCTGTAGTGGTCTTGTTTCCTCATGACTGTAGAAAGCATCTGTGGCTGCTTGGTCACTGTTGCCTTACTGCTGTCTCTGATGTCATGCTGGCTCACAGCAGATCTTCCCATCTATCAGATCCTGCTTCTTAAAGGAGATTTTTGCTTTTTGCATGTCTGTATGGTGGCCCTGAGCTATTTAGAGCAGTTGCTGTCAGTATGGGTGTCACCAGCTCAGCCTGTTATTGCTTGGCTTTAAAAGGTGAAGTTGATGTAGATAGAAGCTAGTGGTACTTTGTGAGTATGACTAGGCCATTCTATACTGCTTTTAACTCTCTGCTGTGATAAGCATAAGAATTGATGCTGTTCATCTGGAGAGGAACTCCTATCTAGTGTTCCTGTTGTAGTGAGAGGTTAAATAGGAAGATCTAACGTTATGCATTGCACTGTCAAATTAGAGGCACTTAAAGAAGTAAAGTCCAAATCTGTACACCGTGACTTCTTTAATTTCAAGTTGTATAAATCAGTTGTGTTCCTGTTTGGTTCCCTATCTGTCTCAGCTTGGGCAGTGAAACTGGTCTGTTCTTTCACTTCCTGATTCTCAGGGTCTGGCTCTGCTGGAAATAATGTAAATGAAGTTGTTTCCAGGAGTTTTTTCTCCTATTGTTGTTTGCAGAACCTACTGTGGGGGTAGTAATGATTTCTGTAATCTTTAACAAGTTCTTCTATCCATAGTTTTTTGCTCAATCTGTTGCAGCTGAGTCTCTTAAATTGACCTTTTGGCATTCTTTCAGAGCTTGGATTATGATCGCTGTATCAATGACCCATACTTGGAAGTTTTGGAGAGCATGGACAATAAGGTAGGACCTCGTTCTTTCTTATTCATTAGCTTGAGAGCTAAAACTCTGGAAATTGCCCAGAGAAATTTTCTCAGAGAAGTTGTGGATGCCCCATCATTGGAAGGGTTCAAGGTCAGGTGGAATGGGCTTTGATCTAGTGAAAGACATCCCTGCCTGTGGCAGCGGGGTTGGACTAAATGACGTTTAAATTTAAAGGTCCCTTCCAACCTAAACCTTTCTATTATTCTGAACACACTCCACTGCAGGAAGTTTTGTGGGTTTTTTTCTTCTTTATTAAAGAAATTCTATGTGCTCTTTTGGTTTCTTTATGAAAAGAATAAAAACGTGTGTGGAGATTATAGCTCCCAGCATCTCTTCTGATCCTCAGGTTTAAAATGAGCGAGACATTCAGCGCTTTCAGTTCCCTATTTTCACTTTGCTGTTGTCACCATCTTCTGTTGATTTATCACTCCAGCTGTAATTGAGCTGTGGAGCCCACAACCACCTTTTTGTGATCCCTGTTTCTATGTTGCTTTGACTTGGCTTTTTTTTTTTTTTATTTATTCATAAACAGAAAGCCCAGAGATATGAAGCAGTGAAGTGGGTGATGGTTTTTGCTATTGGAGTCTGCACAGGACTGGTAAGGGCCATGCTGTTTGGGGAATGATGAAAATTCAGGAGTCTAAGCAGGAATAATTTAGAAGTCATTGTCAAGGAGTAAAGAGGAGGAAACGTTCTCTTTCATGAAGTGGAAAGCTTAGTAGCAGTAGTTGTCTTTTGGGAATTATAGCATGTTGTTGCTAGGTTATTTTCCAAGAAGCCTTTTTTTCTTTTAGAACTTGCTGTGCTTTCTTTGCAAAGTATTCTGGCAAATCCTTTAATTCTGCATACAGGAAAACTTGTCCAAAGTGAGCACTTAATAAAAAAGGATGCCAATTTACAGTTGAACTGTATTTTTTTTTTTTTATGTTTGGCAGTACTAGTGTCACTGCATTTGCTTTCTAGAGTGTTTGAAAATTAGCTCTGCTGACTGTATGTCGTAGTTAACCCCAGTTTGCTTCTGTACCCTGAAGTATGTTGTGGGTGTTAAAAATGCTGTCAGATTAGTACTCTGAAATGCATCTGTTCAGGAATAATTCTAGGGTGGATCTGTCCCAGTGAGAACGAGGGAGGCAGCAAATCTGAGCTTCTGAAGTTACATTAGTCTGAATGACACTTCTTTTGCCACCTTCATCCTCTGTCCTCCCATGTGTGCATACTTCTGGTAGGACTTACTAGAGAGTGATGTTTGTAACTTGCATGTAGTAATTTGTGATGGCAAATCTGTTGTCTTTTTCACAGGTGGGTCTCTTCGTGGATTTCTTTGTACGGCTCTTTACCCAGCTCAAGTTCCGGGTGGTACAAAGCTGTATCTTTTACCTAGTGTATGGGTTCATATTAGACTCAAGTGACCTCTTCCTTTCTGTTGCCGTGTTTTGCTCAGAACAGCTGACTCTCAGACTTTTGCCATCAGTCATGTTGTTGATGATTAAGCGAGTTTTCAACTTCCCTATGTAATTCAGCCCTTGAAACTGAGAAATGTTTCCAGTATCATGTATGTAGGCAAAGGCTAATTCCTGAAAGATAAGTGGTTTCACTTCCTTGTAGCTCAGTCTTGAGGTCTGAAAAGGAAGCCTGGCTTCCTGGTGGGTTGTGTCAGCTGCATGGAAGCATGACTTTAGCTTTATGCCAGTGGGACCCCCAGACAGTACCGAATGATTGTGTGTTGGTGGGGGGAACGTTGTTGTTTTCCTTGACTGTCACTGCAGCGGTGGAAGAGTGCACTGAAAAAGGCTGTCTGGCCTTGTCCTTGCTGGAGCTACTGGGGTTCAACCTGACCTTTGTTTTTCTTGCCAGTCTTCTGGTCCTGATCCAAGTAAGACTTAGGTCCACTGTTACTCCTTACACAGCCTCCCTTTCCTCTCACACAGGTCCTGGGCATGACGTATCCTTGCCAAAAGCACTTATTGCCCCCAAGACATCAAATTAGCATCACAGTGCTAATTGATTTAGCTAAGCAGGGTCTCTTGGTCCTTTGCTGTGCTCTTTGATGAGATATTGTTGGTCAGCTATGAAATCGATGCAGCACAGGGTCAGTGTTTCTTTTCTGCAGCCTGTGGCAGCTGGATCAGGAATTCCTGAAATTAAGTGCTACCTCAATGGGGTTAAGGTTCCAGGGGTTGTGCGTCTCCGAACAGTGGTGTGCAAAGCTATGGGAGTGCTCTTCAGTGTGGCAGGAGGTAAGAAGGGGTGTGGTGTATTGGTCTTGTTGGGGTAAGGAATCACTGAAGGGGGAAGAATGCTGTTCCTGCTATACATAGGACACAAAAGACTTTTCCTGCCTTTCCAGTAAAATGGTTTTGATGGGCTGGAGCAGAGTCATGAGCCCTGAATGCATATGTAGAGTAGAAAATAAACAGAAGGATCAGGACTATTGGGGGAACAGGTTCTTTTCTGGGTGGGCTCATCAGAAGTGACTCTTTGTGACTCAGTCCAAGAGGGAGACCAGAGAATTCTCCAGAACGTGTTGTCTAGAGCAGCTTGAAGGAAGCTATGTTCTAGACAGCAGGGCAGAGTAACTTGGAGAGTTCAGAGTCCTTGTAACAGCTGTCTTTGAATGGTTCTGCCCACTTGGAGTGCAAAGTCTGTGCAAGTCTTCATGGAGATTTGGGGGGTTGAGGGGCAGGGGTCAGCACCTTCCTTCACCTTGAGCGGAGAGGAAGGAGCTGCAGGCTTGGCACAGGGGACCATGTGTGCCATGGCATGGGGGTGGTGAGCTGATCTCTCCTGGCACTGTCAGCAAGGGAAGAGGGGAGGGGGCAGGGAGTGCATTGCCTCATCAGTCCTGTTTTTCAGGTCTTTTTGTCGGGAAGGAGGGTCCAATGATTCACAGTGGTGCTGTCGTGGGTGCGGGTTTGCCACAGGTTAGTGCTGGCATGGGTCACTGTCCTGGTCACACCACTGCTTTGTAAGGCTATTGTGAGGATTAAGTTTCCATCTCTTACGTTTCTAAATCTTTACTTTGTTTGTAGTTCCAGAGCATCTCTTTGAGGAAGATCCAATTTAACTTTCCCTATTTCCGCAGTGACAGGTACTGTACCCAGGATGTTGAGGACGGGGGAGGTGAATAAGTGAGCAGACTTTCTTGGGAGAAGGGTGGCAGGCTGGGGTGAATTAGTCAGTTGTGGTTTTTTCAGTTTCTCTCTAGTGTCCTGCAGTTTCATTCTGCAGCAACACCAGAACTTGACTCTTGCATGCCACTCTGCTCTGGTCTCCATGTTCATTGATGTTCTCTTGTACTACTCAGCAAATCTCTACCTGCTTAAAACTTTTAATCTGAATGGTTAAATGGCTTCATTTTTGGGAACAAGCTCAGTGCCTTGCCCCTTATGACCAAGATATACTACAGAGAAGGCTGGTCCACCTGAATGTGAACAAAGTCTTGCCCTCTCCTCTCTGTAATTTTTTCAAGTAATGCTGGAGTCATGCAGTTTGGTTCCTCATAGGCTGGGCAGTTGTGTAGTGCCAGAGTTTTTGCTCTGTGTTGGTGCTCTAGAGAAAAAGCATGATGCTGCAATGACTTGCTGAATAAATGGTGCTGCCTGCCATGGCCAGCACTTCTCCCAGCTGTCACTCCTGTGTCCCTGGGATATGTCCATAAATGGGAATGGTCTCTTACTTTACAGAACCTAAGCATCTCCAGAGCTCTGCTTTGCTAAACTGAGATTTTCCTCTTCATTTCAGGGATAAAAGGGATTTTGTATCTGCTGGAGCTGCTGCAGGGGTTGCGGCTGCTTTTGGAGCCCCAATTGGGGGCACTCTTTTCAGCTTGGAAGAAGGTTCCTCTTTCTGGAACCAGGGACTTACATGGAAAGTGGTGAGTAATGACTGGCTTTTTCTGTATCTCTTCCTTGAGCTGGACCTTTGGGAAGGCTTGCCCGTGAGGGCATTCAGATTATCCTGTCTCCTCCTGAGCTTTTCTGGCAGGAGAGAGATTGCCTGCTCTGTCACTGCTCCAGAATTACTACAGATCAAGAGCAGAGATGAGTCTGATACTATCTGGAACTATGGGACAACTCTGTAGGCAGCAGATTTAGTGTACCTGGGAGAAAGGGCTTTTGTGCCTGGGCTCTTTGCAGCCCAATCGTTTGGGAGCAGACTGAGTAGGCAGGTGCTGGATTTCTTTCTGCTTTTCTCTGCCGTGGGGAGCTGTATTGAAGCAATGCCCTGTGCCTTCAGGTTGCTGATTTCTCTGCTTGTAGTGCCTACTTCCATGAAGTTGACAGTATACTAAAAATGTATTGGATTTCATGATGCTTTTTGCATTTCTTGCACCAAATGTCCTGTTGATGGGATTCAGTTAGGTCTAGTCTTTCTCAGCAGTGATAAAAGGAGAGAGGGGATTTGCCAAGATAGCAACACTCTCAGAGCCAACAAAGATCTCAGTTCTAACACTAAACAAGCTGTGTTAGTGCCTTGTAATTGATTTGCAACTGAAAATTAGCATGTTTGGAAAAAAAAGGAGCTTTTGCTGCAAGAGTTACTAGGTGAAATTTCTAACTTCTTGTGCAGGAAACCAAATCAGATGATTATAGTGGTCCATTCCCTGTGGTCCAGAGCCCTGTTCTCTTTTGCAGCAGGGAACGAGTGTTAAACCTCAGTGGATTATTTTCCTAAAGCCTGAGAGGGCTCTGAGGTTCCTTTCCCCAGGCATAAGTCTCAAGGAAGAGCTGACTGTGCCAGTCTGAATTTTCAGTCTTTACTCTTTTTTTTTTTTTTTTTTTTTTTTTTTTTTATACTTTTTACTTCCTCAGCTTTTCTGTTCCATGGCTGCCACCTTCACCCTGAATTTTTTCCGCTCTGGGATTCAGTTTGGAAGCTGGGGGTCTTTCCAGCTCCCTGGGCTGCTGAACTTTGGGGAGTTTAAGGTAAGATTTAGTGCTGTTATTTCCCCCCTCACCTCCAGTCTCTTGTCAGTTCAGTATTTCTGGGTTTTTTTTCGATACTTGCTTGTATTTCAGTGAAGGGCAGTTGATATTTAGCTGTAGTACTTTGATAGCCTAAGACACAATTGTTATCCTTTGGTCTTACTGCTGAAAGTATCTTGCTCTGGAGACAGAAGCATTGGTAGGAAATTGCAGCAACTACTGTAATACTTTTTCTTACGCTTTTCTGCATGTAGTGCTCTGAGTCTGATAAGAAATGCCACCTCTGGACAGCTGTGGACTTGGGCTTCTTTGTTCTGATGGGGATTGTAGGAGGCCTTCTCGGAGCCACCTTCAACTGCCTGAACAAGAGACTTGCGAAGTATCGCATGCGGAATGTGCATCCCAAGCCAAAGTTGGTCAGGTATCTGTGCTCTCTTGAGTTTGTGCAGGAATCTCTGATCTGTGTTCAGTGTCCCAAAGCAAAAGCATCAATCTAGAAGACCAAGTGAGTGGGACTGGAGGAAATCCCAGACATATTCTTTTTGAAATCACAAAAGGAAGCCTCCATAGAACTTAAAAAGTGAACACCAGAAACCAGATGTTACCATCCCTGTGCATTTTTGTAATTACTCTGGTGGTACAGAGAGAACTGCAGCCCCCCCTTACAAGGGCTATGAAGGGAGCTCTTTATAATAAAGGCTATAGCTGAACAAACCAGAGCTTTGTCTCCATGCAGTTATTTTTTTATGTCTTGTCCAAACACATGTGGAAGGAATAGTTGATCCCATTCTTTTTTTTTTTTTTTTTANTTTTTTTTTTTTTTTTTTTAAATTATCTTGTTTAATTAAATCTGCAGCTGAGCTAATATCTCTGCTATTTAGAGAGGGGAATTGCTATGTAATTCTGGAAAATAGTTGTTTGTTTGCTCAAGACAATTCCTAAATAAGAAGCCCAGGTTTAAAAAAAAAAAAAAAAAAAAGTGTATTTCAGCAGTTAGAAAAGAAAAGAGATTATGAGAGACTATGCATCAGCCTGTCCAGTCCTGTCTAGCCTTTTTACCCTGTAAGAAGCTACAGATCATCATTTCCATGTGAACAGCCTAATCACTGAACCCTTCCCTGTGGCTTTTTATATGTGACTGCTATGTGTTCTCTGGGCAGAAATAGCTCCTTTTGGGGCAGGCAATTAAAAAGGGGAGTTAATGCAGTCCCTGGCAACCAAGTCATAATTCAGCTTGACTTGCAGTTCCCTGCTTCTGATGGTAAGCTGTGGTAACTGCTGCTTCTTGCAGCCTTACCGAAGTTTTGTGTGAAGCTGGGACTGGGTTACAGGGCTGAGTGTGGTTTCAGTGTATGGTTTCTATTGTGTACTTGCAGAGTCTTGGAGAGCCTGCTGGTGTCATTGACTACCACGGTCGTGGTCTTTGTAGCCTCCATGGTTCTGGGGGAATGCCGGCAGATGTCTTCCACCAGTCATAGTGGCAATGACACTCTGAGCCTGCAGGTGAGGGATCTTACATGAAGATTATATACCTCCATCATATTGTTCACCCTCCAGAGAAGCACAGGTACATAATGAGCTTTTCACAGCATGCAGTACATAACCAAACTTCAGTGAAAGCCTATGGACAGTTGCAGGAGCTTAGGGTAATAACGAAAGCTGCCCTTTGTGCTTTCATACTTTGGCAAAGCAGCTCGGGCTGTGAAGAGGGAGCCCATTGATGCTGCAGGCCCCATCTCTGCTACTGATGTTTGGTCCGAATTTCCTAAAGTGTGGGCTGACAGCCCTATACAGGAGGGGTAACTTCCATTCTGCCCAAAGGCTAATGTAGGAGAGAGTGGATTTTAACTGTTCCTATCTTTTGTGTCCTGCATTAGGGTATGTCAGAGGATGTGAATTCAAGCATCAAA
The DNA here is from genome assembly GCA_013401275.1 of Pandion haliaetus. NCBI lineage: Eukaryota > Metazoa > Chordata > Aves > Accipitriformes > Pandionidae > Pandion > Pandion haliaetus. The sequence goes on along the minus strand of VYZV01006550.1, from coordinate 63,413 downwards.
ACTTTTTTCTGCCCGAATGAAACCTACAATGACATGGCCACACTCTTCTTTAACCCTCAGGAGTCAGCTATCTTGCAGCTCTTCCACCAGGACGGTGAGTAGCTAGGAGACAGTGCCCCATCCCATGCTTAGGCTTCAGAGCTTCATCTTGCTTGAAACAGCCTTGTCATAGGAACCACAAGGCTAAGAGCATCTTCAGGCCTTCATGGCTCTGGGGGACTGCTAGTACAACAGGTGAGAGCCTCCTCCATGGGAAGAAAGGCCTGCTTTCCCTCTCTTTTTTTCACTTACTCATTGTCTTCATGTGTGTTTGGACTGGGAGACTAAGTAGCTGTTGTGAGATGAGCCTGCTGTGAGCTGAGGGGTGGATGGTGCAAGACTACTGTCTTTGTCCGACAGACCTGTGCCCCTTTAGTCATGATTCTTCTTGTGTTGCAGGTACTTTCAGCCCAGTCACACTGTCCTTGTTCTTCCTTCTCTATTTCTTACTCTCCTGCTGGACATACGGGATCTCTGTGCCCAGTGGTCTTTTTGTGCCATCACTGCTTTGTGGGGCTGCCTTCGGACGCCTGGTCGCCAACCTCCTCAAAAGGTGCATTGAGTGTGCGTGTGTGTGCGAGAGGTGCTGCAGACGCATGCTGAGCTTCCAGTCAGATTATTCGAATTTCTGGTCCCTGTGTTTTGCCCTAGCTACATTGGCCTCGATCACATCTACTCGGGAACCTTTGCACTGATTGGGGCAGCAGCATTCCTGGGAGGAGTGGTCCGCATGACAATTAGCCTGACCGTCATCCTAATTGAATCCACCAATGAGATCACCTATGGGCTCCCAATAATGATCACCCTCATGGTGAGTGCAGGGTCTTAGCTCTGGCTTCTTGCAGACTGCTTGAACATGTGCTGGCCCTGAATCTCTGTTCCTTCCAGGGCTATGTTAAGCCAAGGAGTCTTGTACTTGGAGCAACAACTCAGTAGACCTTCTGTTTGCTCTGCAGGTAGCCAAATGGACAGGAGACTTTTTCAACAAAGGCATCTATGATATCCATGTGAACTTGCGGGGAGTACCTCTTCTGGAGTGGGAAACAGAAGTGGAAATGGATAAGTAAGGCTGCTCCTCTTGGCAGGGCTGTGGGTTAGTTTGTAGTAGTGTTCTTGCTCAGAAAGGAATGCTGTAATGCAGGGGGATGATGCTCCATCTCCAACGAACCTGGCTGCTCTGAGAGGGGCTGCTGTGAGAGGAGTTGGGAGTTGTGCATCAGGCCTGTGGCAGGAAAGAGGTGCTGGAGCCCTTTCTGAGGAGGGGTGGATGGGTGGAGATAGGAGGAGCAGAATTGTGAGGTTCAGCAAGAACTCTGAAAATGTTCCACTGGACTTTGCTTCTTGCAGGATTTCATCTTCCCACCTGATGTCTTTTCCTAGTGATGTTGAAACACTTTGTATGTTACAAGTTGGAACCTTTTTCCTTGCCTATAGTGCATCATTGATGCAATATTATGTTAAAGAAAAAAAATCAATTGTGCCAGCACCATTAATAATACAGTGAAGGTGAGCACACAGGTACAAGGAGCTGGCAGAACTAAACTGCAGCAGACTCCTTCAGGATCTCATTTTGGGACTGGTTTGTTTCCTTGTTTGTCCACTTCTGTTGCTGACATGGTGCATGCAGCAATCTTGGATTTCTCTTTCCTCAGACTGCGAGCCAGCGACATCATGGAGCCCAATTTGACATACGTCTACCCACACACCAGAATCCAGTCCCTTGTTAGCATCCTGCGCACAACTGTCCATCATGCCTTCCCTGTAGTGACTGAGAATCGGGGCAATGAGAGGGAGTTCATGAAGGGAAATCAACTGATAAGTAACAACATCAAATTCAAGGTAAAAAGTTGCTTGTTTGGTAAGTTGAAAGGTAAAAAGCTTTGTTTTGCAGGTGGAAAGCCCTTTGTTTTGTTATCTAGGCTTTTGTCAGTGCAGAATTCAGGTCAGAGATAAGTACCTACTGCAATAAAAAAAATTTCAAGAACTCAATTTCATTCCATTTTCTAGGTCATGGTAAAGGCAGAGGAATGGCCTGCATTCCTAGAGGCAAAAGTTAAGAGGACTAAGGTAACCTGTTTAGGATAGACATGGACAAAGTTTGGGTTTGGCACTGAAGTACTGAACCCACCATTGAGATCAGTAGTAGATGCCTAAATGCTTCTCAGCTTTGTAGGAGGGGTAGTGGGGCAGATGCTTTAGTCTCTTGGGAAACTTAAAATTTAAGGTCAGAACGAATAATGAACATGCTTGTGGCATACTTGTGCTCTAGCAAAAAAGGGTGCCAGAGTTCCTAAACTCCAGGTCTCTTTATCCAAGGAGAGTACAGTCCCATTGGCTATTCTAACAAGTACTGCAGCAGCACTGACTAAGGAACACCTTATCTGGTGACATAAAGCTGTGATCAAATAGTTCATAGTCGCTCTTGGATAACTGTTGACCTGCTTAGTGAGTATCTGAAAATGGTTTGTTGTATCCAGAAATCTAGCATACTCACCCGAGCTGGAGAGCAGCGCAAGCGTAGTCAGTCTATGAAATCCTACCCTTCAAGTGAATTGCGTAACATGTGTGATGAGCACATAGCAACAGAGGAGCCACCAGAAAAGGAGGATCTGCTGCAACAGATGCTAGAGAGAAGGTGAGATCCTGGTAGGCACAAATGTATGGAAACAGGGTGTTTCCATACATTGAGATGTGTTGTGATGCTTCATACAGTCCCTGTCATTCCATCTGTTAGAGGAAACAGTGGTAGTATCCATGTTTTAGAAGTGACTTGTCATGTGTCATCAGCCAGTGCTGGGGCTCATACCTGTGACCAAGTCCTAGGCTAACGGCTTGATGGTGTCCAACCTGTTAAATTAAATTTCCTTCAAACATCTATTCAGAAGTATTGCCTGGGTGGAATACCTGGAGAAATGTCTTGTCTGTAGGAATCAATGCCCTCTTGTCTGCAGAAACCCGAGGGCTCTGCAAAGCTCATTTCTCCAAAGAGAGGAGCTAATGACCTGGTGCCTTTATATCAATACCACCTTTCTGGTAATTGGGCTGAGTCACCAGACTTGTATTGCAGTTGCTTCCAAGCAGAAGCCCAGTCTAGTGAATCCATTTCTAACCTGTGTGATTGTGACTCCTGTGAGTGGAGTCCTGACCCTGACGTTTTGCCAGATGCTTCAGCTTCTTTTAGAATCAGAGTAATTTGGCATGGAAAATTGCTTTAGTAGCAAGTGATTTGAAATTGAGAGTTAGGAGATGGTCTCCATTCTGCCCATGGTAATGGCTCTTGACCCCTCTCTGCTATTTTGTCTGGTGGAGAAAAGACTTGCTTGCCTCTAGCAAGAGTCCCCAAAATGTTCAGGAGAAGGTTGGAAAGAGCTGAAATAGCTGTTGTTGTTCTGGAGGTGGGGGTATGTGTCTCCTTAAGTTCATGCAACTTCTGACATGTTAAATCTGTCACAGGTATACTCCCTACCCCAACCTGTACCCCGACCAGTCTCCCAGTGAAGAGTGGACCATGGAGGAACGCTTCAGACCTTTGACATTCCATGGCTTGATCTTGCGCTCACAGCTGGTCACCCTCCTTGTCAGGGGTGTTTGTTACTCTGAGAGCCAGTCGGTGAGTCTTCCTAATCAGGAATCGTAGCAAAGATATCCCAACCCTCTCAGCTGAGAAGGTTGGGAACAATATTTATGGGCTGCCAAAAAGAATTTACTTATTTTTACACTTTAAGGAATGCATCTGTGTTTTAAAAGCTGCAGACAGGTAATGTGAATTCTCCCTTGCAACTCTAGAATAAAGAGAATTGAATTTCTGTTTAATAAGTATCCCCAGGAAAAGAGAACAGCTACTGTTTAAAAAATTGAATTTCTGTTTAGTAAGTATCCCCAGGAAAAGAGAACAGCTACTGTTTAAAAAATAAACCAGCAGACCCGTTTGTTGCATAAAGGTGCAATCCTGTCACAACTGGAGAACAGAGGGTAGATATTAAGTACCAATAGAGCAACCAGCAGCGTGTACTGTGTTTTTTACTGCTGTGTGCCAAGGTCTTAGCAGAAGAGTGTCAGCTGTATCACTGAGATCAGTATGAGCATCTGTGTTTGAGGCCCATCTTCCACAAGGCTGATACGTTGCTGCCCTCCAGTGTTGAGTATAGAGCTGTCAGAGGTTGGAGAGCAGATCCGTTGCTCTGTCAGCTAAACACCTGTGTAGGTTTGGGCTTGCACTGCTGCATTCTGAGTTGAGCTGCTAGGAATACCTCTGCGGAAGTTGGGGGGGGTGGGCATGGGGGTGAGAAGGAGATCTGGGTGAGCAATTGGGAGGCATTGTTTGCTGTGCTGCTTGCAGCCCATGTACTGTCTGGGATGGTGACACATTGGTTCAGTGGGATTTGTTTTAATTGCAGAGTGCAAGTCAGCCTCGTCTGTCCCATGCAGAGATGTCAGAGGATTACCCCCGCTATCCAGATATCCATGACCTGGACCTCACATTGCTGAATCCTCGCATGATAGTGGTAAGGGATGCAGTGCAGTTTGACAGTGTTTCCTGATACATGTTTAGGAATGTCCCAAGCCTTTAAGAAAGCTGAGAGCATGTTTAAGTCCACCCTTGGGTGCAGTGACCAACATCCTGTACCTCTCATGCATTCAGTCAGCCTTGTCTGCGTGTGGAAATCAATCCTCATACCTGCTGTAAGATAACATCACACAGGTGCTTTACTTTCAGAATAAGACATTGCCTGTCTAGTTTTAACTTCCTTCTAGATTAGACTCCTGCCTGAGTGAGATTGGACAGGCAGACTGCTGATATCTGTTTGGAACTCTGCTGGCAGCTCAGTCAGTGGCAGGCCTGTCATTGTCTTTGTGACAGGAAGGTTGCTGTGTAGGCCAAAGTGCTTTTTTAATATACTTTCTTATTTCCAAGGACCTGCATTTATCCTGCTCAGAGGCTTTCTGCAGCGTTGGGCTCTTAAGATTGTGGATTACTGTGTTCAAACAAACTGTGACAAATTCAGGTTCCTGAAATAATTTCATATTTGTGGAGAAATAGAAGATGCCCACAGTCCAATATCCTGATCAGTCCATTGGAGGACTTGTAGGAATTGCTTGTTAGTGATTCCCAGAGATAGTCAAAATGCCTCTTCTAAATAATATAATTGTTTTTTTTTTCCTAGGATGTCACCCCATACATGAACCCATCGCCCTTTGCTGTCTCTCCAAATACTCATGTATCACAAGTCTTTAACCTATTTAGGACAATGGGACTCAGACATTTACCGGTCGTGAATGCAGTTGGAGAGGTGAGTCCTTATCTCCATTTTGTCTTGGCTGAGCAAGGAAGCCACTTTTGTTTTTTGCAATGTTTTCCACCTTTGGGAGAGTTAAGATCTCTCTTAACATCACATAAATGCTTTAAAGAGATCAGAATGTGATCTTAAGGCCCTGAAGCATTGTTGATTACTGTGACTTTGCTATCATCTTTTGTGTTGAAGCCTGCTTCCTGCTTTGCCTGCAAAGGGCAGGACATGCAGTCTCTACTGTTTCAAGTTGGTGGCATGTGGAAGCCCTTACTGTCTTGTACCTCGAGAGGCCTTGAGCTCATCAGAGGCTGCTAATTTGGCTTCCTCTTTGACAGCTTTATTCAAGGCCAAGAGCAGAATTTCCTGTGTGTTGGGGCAGGAGGTTTTTCTGCTGGAAGGGAACTTGCATTCTGCTCCTACTCGTAGGAGCAGCAAAATAAAGGAGTCTGAATGATTTGTACTTGATTCACTGTACTTGTCTCTTTGCCATCTACAATGCTCGGGAATAGTCAGTAGGTGTCAGCAACTGCCTATAAACATAACGAGAAACTGTTTCCTTTAAGCCTGAACTGGTCTGTCCCTATGAGACAGCAGTGATTTTTCTCCTGCTCAGGGTTCCTAATACCTACTTTGCAGAGCCTGTTGGTTGAAAATGAGGTGTTGACTCATTCCATGTTTAGTATAAGATGCTCTTGCAGTACTAGAGAGAAGCCTAGTTCTAAACTCTTTCAATGTGTGAAATCACTGAGGCATTTCATCAGCTGAAACGTGTTGTTTGCCTGTTTCCCCAGCAGGCTGGGAGAGGATCCTTTTTGTGACCTGCCAGCTAGTGATGGCCAGTGTGCAGTCACCACTTAGCTAGTCTTTACCATATCTCTGTTTTGGTCTTTAGAACTTCCTAGAATGTATCTGATATTAGCTATCTGCAGTCATGTCATGTGGGATACCAGAAATGTCTCTAATGAAGCCATGAGAGACAGCTTTGTTGTTTCCAATTACAGTTTTCACTTTTTCCAAAGGATTTAGTTACATCCGTATGCTAACATGGACAGGATTTCCCTTCCTAGGCAGGGGTAACTACTGCCGTGTTCAGACACAATAGCAGCAGTTAAGCTGTCTGTTTGAGCGTAGTTAAAGCAGTGTCTTGCCTGTAGATAAGTGCTGGGAGAGGGAGGGGTGTTGTTTTGGCAAGATTTGAACTTGAACCCACTCTAATTCAGCATTGGTCAAGAACTGCTTGCAGGTTCCCTCTTTTTGGGGGGTTGGAAAGAACAACAGCTCTACCATGCAGGTCTCTTAGTGGCACATCTGTGATACTGACTTGTATCTTTTTTTCCTCTTTTCTTCCTCTTTAAGATTGTTGGGATAATCACTCGGCACAACCTGACCCACGAGTTTCTGCAGGCAAGACTGAGACAACACTATCAGACCATTTGATGCCCCTGCCCACCCTGCCCCACTGTCGGTGTGGCTACCTCCCTCTTCCAAGCCTGCACACGCGCTCGCATTCTACTTGGACCCCACAAGGCCCAAGACTTGCCGTTTGGCTTCTCACATGCATATCAACCCTGGGGAGCTGGAAAACATCTTGCTAGCCACAGAATTAGAGGAGCTGCCTGAGCCCAGAGCTGTTGATTGGTCTCAGGCACTTGGTTTGACCACTCTTGATCCAGGTTTTTTCTTTTCCTGTGCCCCAGTTATCTCCTTTCATCAGATGTTGTTCTGACACCATGTGTTCTGCTATTTTGTTTTGTTTTGGGTTTTTTTTAAGGGTTGGAAAAAAGGACCATCTAGCTCTACTGTGTCCTGTGCAGAGAACTGCAGCATCTTTTCCCTGTCCTCCTGTATGTCTCCCTTTTCCTCTTCCTTCGTTGTTCCTGCAGCTGTTGCCTTATTTGTGTGAGAAGGGGGTCGCTGTCAAGGCTGAGAGGAGGTACTGAAGTTTGCAGTTATCAAGTAGCTGTTCTGGATGATGGCTTTTCTCAAAAGCACTATTAAAAAATCCAACTCTTTGGAAATACACCTCTCTGCGGGTGGTCCCAGTTGCCCATGTTTTTCCACTGTGGCTTCATTTGTTCCTAATTTCTCTCCTCCTTTCATGGGGAAACATCCCTGCTGTGATGTTTTTGACAGCAGCTGACTTTTGAGAGCAGCTCAGCAAATCACGAGTTCAAAACAATTCAATTCCAGTTACTCTTTGGAATTATAAATATTTAATACATTTGCAGAGCACCTCAGAGAAGGGAGATCTCTTTCCCTGTTAGCTGTCGCTATTATCTCCCTGTAAGAGACACTTCTAAGGCACTTTGTGGCACTCGACTTTGTCACTACCCTGACACTCCTGCATTTCTTGGCATTTGTAGGCACTTTGTCCTTGTACTGATCCAACAGTGAGAGCCTGGGACACCTTTCCAGCTAGGGTTAGAGACCAGGGAACCCCACATCCTCAGAGCATGGTGAAGTGTTGCTTTCTGGAGCCAAACAGAACTGATGCCCTGTCTCAGGGCTTGGTTGAATTATCTCTGTGTTATGAGGAGCTGGTGTAACTTCAGGTGCTGGTGACTAACAGGCAGGATGTGCTGCAGCGTGATAAGTGGGGCTGTCTGCATTCTAAAAATGCTAGGGACAATGTTTGCAGCTGCAACAGTTGAATATCTGTAAGGGTAAAATCTGCACTTAGAAGCCAGTTGCAGCCAGTTCACTGCTTTAGCAGGTACCATCCTGGCCAGCACCTGTATTGTTCCAGCAGGCACCTGCCCTCCTGAGTTTTGCATACAGATAACGCTCAGTGGGAAGCCAGCAATTGTGCCTCCAGGGGCTGCAGAGCTGATTGGCTTGATAAAGCACAGAGCATTCTCTCAGCCAAGAGACTGGGCCAAGTAACATGGGGAATGTATACCAGAAAAGCCTCTACACAGCCTCTGAGCACTCCAATTAACCTTTTGTCTGCCATAAGGAGCTAGCTAGGTGAGAGTTGTGGCAGAAAGAAATTGGACATTACTGTATTTTCTGAATTCATTAACTAATCTGTGCTGAAGATTTTCCTGACTAAGCCTGAAGAAGTTGTGCCCTTCCCTTACATGTGTCAGAACACTAAATCTGTTAAAACAGTCTGTTTGACTGACTTTGTGGAAGCTGATTGTTCCAGGGCACTGCCCTGCAAACTGCTGGCTGCTGAGCCCTACTGCAGTTAGGGCTAGGTGGAGGTTTTGCGCCCAGGTCACTGGCCATGGTCTTGATGTAGAGATCTTGAAGTCACTGGAACTCTTAGATGTTCCTGGAGTCTTTACAGTCCAGATAGTTGGTAGACAGATGTATTTATTCTTTGGCTGTGCTTGCAATAAAGACGGCTGAGTCATAGGAGGCTCTTGAATTCTGTCCAGCAGATGAGAGAAAACTTGGTCTTACAAGTGGTTCCTGAGGCCATGTTTTAGGGTAGAATTTGTCGTTGTCATACAATGCATGGCATAGCTCAGCTGGAAAGTTTGGTTTTAGCAAAGCTATTTGTTAGCACTTAAGATTTTAATTTTTATTCCTCTCCATTGACATCTGGAGGCCTTTTTTTTCACTTAACATTCTTTCCCACCTGCTACCTTATTAAGAGAGGAGGGGCAGATCTTTGTTTGTTTTCATAAATGGACTTATACCATTTCCACAAAGGAAAGAGTGGGCTGTGGTACGTGCAGTGGCAGTTGTTGCAAAGGAAGCTGTGTGTGTCCCGGGACCCTTTGTTAACCATGGCTACTCTCCAGGGCTGCTTGGGAAGTGTCCTATCTAAAGAGCAGGGAATATGTTTGTTCTTTTCCCTTTCTTAATGGAGAACTTGCAGCAACAGCTCTTGTCTCCTCCACTAAAATAGTTTTGCTGGCTTCTGAACATCCTAGCTCCATTTAAAATAAGGCATGCAAGCTCTTGAACTTCCAAGAGTAAAGCAAAGGTGTTTTCCTACAGCTAGTGTCCATCCTGTGCCTTCAACCTGAACTCCTTAGCTGGGACAGGCGTGGCATGTTCCTTAGACCATATGAGTTGGCATCGGCTACTGCTCTTGACTTACAAGTTCTTCCCCTATAAGTAGAATAAGGATGTTTGTTCTCTCTGGATAGTCTCTGCAGATGATTTCTAAAATGCCTATGTTCCCTGAGCTCTGGTCTTGCTCTGAGCTATCCCAAGAAACTTCCAGCTTTCGCACTCCCTGAAGCTGGACTGTAGGTTTGAAATATGCTTCTGTTAACCTGCCTTTCATTCAAAGGATTTATGCTTATGTGCAGTTACAAATGACAGGAATCCTGTTTTAATGGGGTTTTGGATCACTCTGCTGTGGAATTAGCAATCCCATACTGTCAGAGCACCTGTCAAGAATGCCCTATGTCTCTCCATGACAAATTTTTTTCCTCTTGGTGTGTGTAAGGTTCCTTCTTGCACGTGAATAAGGCTTCTTAGATTGTTTGCGTTGAGCTGGTCATGTCCTGTTTTATTTCTGTACACAAACAGCAGCAGTGTATTTTGCTGCAGGATGTCTTGTCATTGCTACTGAGGCCTGGAGCTAGGCAATCCAGACAAGACAGGCTGAAAAAATCATGTCAAGATTTGTCTGAGCACCAGCTGCGCTTCCCCATGAGAAGACCACTTGTCTTCAGCCTGCTGTCAGCACTGTCTGCTCTGCCTACGCATCTGTCTTACTCAAATGTTTCAGCTGGAAAACACACCCCTTTCACTCCTTCAGTAAAGAGTTTTTAAATGAGGATGGCGGGTGACCCTGCCAGCTGCTTTAAAGGGAAATCTGTGTGCAATCACTGTTACGTAGCCTGCAGAAAGGGAATTACAAGTTCATCTGATGTTTGGAGATGCAGCATTTCCCTTCTGTTAAGGACTGATGGAAAAGGGTTTGTGTTGAATCATTCTTGTTCTCACACTTTGGTCACTTAATTCCTTTCTTACAACACACTAACTGCTTCTACTCTGGCTCTGGTTGCTTAGTGATTTACCAAGAAGCTTACTTCTAATATAGGTGCCTGTAACCTTTTACTCAGAGCAACACTAAAGGAATAGTAACCAAATTAGTATTGATGGCAAAAGCTAGGGGGTAGTATGGGGCATTCTCCCCTGCCTCATGGTTTCCTGTGCAGTGTTAATTAGGCAGTTTTGAATTGTTAACTTACTGTGAGCCATTCCAATGGTAGCAACTTACCTTTCCATTTGTTTTTTTGCACTGTTTTTTGTTACGAAATGATGTAAGCTAATTCCACAGTGTATATAAATTGTATTTTTTTTAAATTTGTATGAATATATTTTTATTTGAACTATGGCACTTGGGAAGTATTCGTGTAACCATAACATGTCTGAGAGTAAAATGTTTGTGTGTCTCCTTCAGCACTTTCAAGGCCTTTTGATGTTTCTAGTGTTGTCTTACTTTTGCCCTTTATTATAATAAAACTAGTAGAACGTGGCAGTATCCAAGAACGTGATTTGAGGTAGATGAGTAGTTGCTATTATGAGCTGTCTGGATCTAACAGTTTCTGCAGAAGGTGCTCTGAGGCTAGGTGAAGGTAGGAATTAGTGTAATCCTTTAGGTCGCGACCACTCTAGTCCCATGTTATCTCACAACAGCTGTTTAAAAGGAGGGAATTATCAACTCTTTGATAAGGAGCTGAATTGTGCCCATTGTGCTAGAGGGGACTGCTGCTTTTGTTACCTAAGAACTCTTGCTTTCCACCTTCCTCCCAGTAAGTTAATGAAAGACATTTAAAGTGCAGTGTCGCACCTCTTGTTATATGGGTGGCTTCTCCAGGATATGAAAAATTGTAATTTCATCTTTAGCTTTTATTTAGTTTGTGGCTATCTTTCCTGCTTTATCCTGCTGTCTACCTCACAGAAAAGAACTTGTGACAATTTTGATCTTTGATCACATGCTTACAGGCCAAAAATGTAAGTACAGTCTTTGAGCACGTAGAAATACCCAACCCAAAAGCTCACTGCCTTTCCACGTTTGTGCTGTTTTTCTGGATCAGGTAACTGTGTTGTACAGGATGCACGTAGTAGCTCTCTGATGCACTCTAATACAAAGTTAGCCAGCAGCTTGTCTGGCTCCTGCTCTCGGTCTCGCACTTGGTGTGTATGTAATGTCGGGGAGAGCCTGAAATAGATAAAAGCATCTGTTGGGAGGGGATGGTGGAAACTCTGTGTTGGGGAGCTAAATAAGAAGTGCCATGGTGGTCTTAGTTAAGTTGTGCTTCTAACCAGGAATCAGGGTAGAAAAGAGTCATCAGGAGAAAACAGCGGTGGGAACTCTGCTTCAGCTCTGTTACCACCTTCAGTCATAAATGCAGTAATGTAGGAACAAATGAGAGAAGCATTTCCTTCCTAAAATTGAAGTACATCAACTGCCACTTTAGCATAACAGTAAAGGAGGAAATAGACTATCTGTCTTTTGTCTACTTTCTCATCTCCTGCCCCTGAAAAAACGGGGTGGGAGAGGTGTGTCTGTCCATGCTTACAGACACAGCTAGACAATTCGATGTAATGGCAACTTCCTTGCAGCCAAACCTACTAAAGCAGCCAGCTGGACTGACACAGATACCAGACACTTGGTTAGAGCCTTTGCCAGCTTTACGGCTGCTTTGGCTGTCAAGATTATAAGCAAGGTGATTCCTATTGCAGAGAATAAAAGCAGTAAAGTTTCTTGCCTGACAAAGGAGGGATCAGAAACAGTTAAAAGTGGTGGTTTGTCTTGCATTTTATCATGGGCAAGAGAGGTGGTTACTAGAAAAGCTGTATAATACATTTAGGCTTAAAGTAATGAACTTCATATGTAGGTCAAAATCCCTTTCTGCCAAGGTTTGTAGACTCACTAAATCCAACCATGTGTCATGATCCCTGTACCTGTAAATGGTGTATCTAGCAGAAGAATTTAGTGTTGTTCAATAAGAT
>VYZV01006550.1:7133-51140 GCA_013401275.1 Pandion haliaetus | reverse complement strand
TTTTTTTTTTTTTTTTTTTTGCTTTGCTGGCAGGATACAAGCTGCCCTCTTTAGCATGTGTGTATTCACATGGCAGGTGTGTATCATGCAGCACACACAGAAAGAAATAGGGTGGCCACCCTGAGTTTTGGCTGTGCTTGTGTGCAAGATGAGAGAAGGAAGCTGCTCTTCTTGTCCAGGGTGCTGAAGTGCTTTTCAGCGCCAGTGGGATACACTTGGCCTCTAGAGTGTCCACTGTAGCTTTTCAAATGCAGTGTGTGAAAAAGCTCGATCATTGCTGGAATGAGATGGCAGCGAGTTTCACCACCACCTGGGAAGTGAGGGGTATCAGTTTGTGAGGTTTAGACACTGAGATCACTGTTTAAAAGTAAGCAAGATGTCCCCTTCTCCAGGCTGTTTCAAAACTGCAGAAATAAAAGCACAAGTCGCTGTATGGGCCATGTGTGGCTTAACACACATTTTAGTGATCCTTAAACATGTAGGAGTGGGAGATTGGAACCCATATATACCAGTTTGAATAGATGAACGTAGAAAACTATACTGTGTAGAACAACTCCCCCTGTACTTGGCACTGGTGAGGCTGCACCTTGAGTACTGTGCTCCGTTTTGGGCCCCTCACTACAGGAAAGACATTGATGTACTGGAGTGTGTCCAGAGAAGGGCAGCGAAGCTGGTGAGGGTCCTGGAGCACATGAGGAGTGGCTGAAGGAACTGGGGTGGTTTAGCCTGGAGAAAAGGAGGCTGAGGGGAGACCATATTGCTCTCTACAACTACCTGAAAGGAGGTTGTAGTGAGGTGGGTGTTGGTCTCTTCTGTCAGGTGGCTGGTGACGGGACAAGAGGAAATGGCCTCAAGTTGCAGCAGGGGAGGTTTAGATTGGATATTAGGAAAAATTTCTTGACTGAAAGGGTTGTCAGACATTGGAACAGGCTTCCCAGGAAAGTGGTGGAGTCACCATCCCTGGAGGTATTCAAAACGCATGTAGACAAGGCACTTCAGGACATGATTTAGTGGGCATGGTTGATGGTTGGACTTGATGATCTTAAAGGTCTTTTCCAACCTAAATGATTCTATGATTCTATTCTATGATTCTATGACTCTTAACAGAAAAGACAGGACAATCCTGAGACCCTGGCTGATGCCCCTAGCAGCTCCTAGATGCTTATATGCTTATACTAGAGAATATCTCTGTGGGATGGCTGACTTTACACATTGGGTTTTTTTTGGTTTTTTTTTTTTTTGCTTCTTCCCAGTTCCCAGCGTAGCAGACCTGACCCTAGCTGCCTTCTCACTACCTTCTGCTTTCTTAAAACTTCCCCTCCTCCCAACTCTGCTTCTTTTTCTCTACAGGGTTCTGCTGGTTTTCCAAGAGAGCATTCAGGAGATGGGAAGGTCTTACAATTCCTCCTCCCTCCCTCCCTTCTTCCCTTCCTTCCTCCCTCCCTCCCCACATAAAAGACCCCAAACTGTTTACAACTGCAAGCCTTATTTTTGTCTCCTTTTGTGGAAGTATATCACTCAGGGATAGAATCTGCTGCTAGGAAAACAAAATACAGGCTCGGTATAACCTTCTCTTTACAAAGGGTGAGTTGTACTGTTGGGCAGAGAACTGATGTGCTCTAAATTCTTTGAACTACGAACCCCAGTTGTACTAATTCCTTTTGTTCAGATAGCATGGTGGGAAGGCTGGCTCAGAAACTTTTACAAGTGATCAATGAAAAGGACCAAAGGCAGCAGCTGTTTCAGGTTGCCAGCAGTGAGGTACAAGAGCCCATCCTGTGGTCTTAAAGTTTCTTCCTGCCGTTTTGTTTTACTCTGGTGTTTTCCTTCTCCTCACTGTGAAACCGATCTTGAGACCTCTTTTCTTTATACTTGCAGTGATGGCAGGAATAAGACTCAAAGAGCAAAGCCCACTGCATTTTATCACTTGCTCTGGTAAAGGATTGGAGCCAGCGGAAGATTCCTTTTTAAAGTTATTTGTCCATAGCAGCTGTCACTGGAGTGGCAATAGTTCAGCTCCAGCAGGGAATGACAGCACAGGGACATCTGCTGCAAGAATCATTCTTGATTTGTTTCAAGATGTTTCACACCTCAAAGGTGTGAGAAAAGCACCAGAAAAGACCCCCCCCTTCCTTTATCTCTCAGCAATGCCTCTGGACTCTTCCTTCTTCGGTGTGAAAATTGAGACACGTGTTGGACAACTGGGTGCCAACCATCTAAGGGGAGCTGTACCTCTGGGTAGGCATGCAAGCGACTCAGGGAGAGGCTGTTCTCAACGCGGCAGAGTTGTCAACAGGCTTTCTGCTAAATTCTGAAGTGTATCCATACTGCTGGTAGCCTCTGTCTTTGGGCATGGTGCCAGCATACTATTGTCTGTAAAGAGTTGCTGCCTAAGATGACTGGGACACACTTATCAAGCAGATGTCAATCAGCAAAGGCCTTTGGGGGCCAAGCTTCAGTGAAAGTAAATCAAGCAAGCTGGCTATGGCCAGATTGTTGTGCAAATTGGCACAGCTCCACACTTCCCTGCAGCAGCAGAGGATGTATGCCCTATATTTCACATACGGTTTTTTAGAGAAACAAAGCAGTGGTGACAGCTCCTCTTGGCGTTCTTGTCTGCAGACTGGGATTTCAGTAAAACATTTAATCTAGTGGGAAGCTGGAAAGGGATAGTGCAGTGTCTGAGGGGGAAAGAAACCCTCAAATCTAATTTGCAAAAAACGCCCATGCCAACCAGACCACTTTTCCAAATGAGGCTCATGCCTTACAGTATGCATGAAGCATGCTAGTGTAATTACTGTCTGAATTTCAAAGTTCAAAGGAAAGAAAGCTGCTGAATTATGCACTGCCAGTCAGGGTTACTGCCAGAAGCTCTTAGGAAGTGAGTATGAAGTCTGGCATTGCAGGAGGTGGCAAATGTCATTAGTGCTGGGTGGAGGGTGTTAGCCTGGTCCTTCTCTGATCCCACTGGGATGTTTCTGCCTTTGCACAATGAACATGATAGCACTTGGATGCATCTTAGGTGCTGTGTTGTGGGGGGTTGATTAAAGCACTCTTGATGCCTGACAGGGTGGAGGAGGGCAGGATTTCAGGACCCTGCCCCATGCCCAGTGCTGAATAGTTTCTTGGAACCTAACCTGCATTAGCTGCTTTTGACATCAGCTCTTGCTTTGCAGTGATAGCTTTGTCCCAAAGGCATCCTGTGGTTAGACTGTTTCTGAATTGTTTACAATTACAGGCTACACTGATTCCCTGTCTTGGGGCTAACTGACAGCACAGTTCCTAAAGCAAAACTCTGAAGTGTTTGGTTGGTTGCATGGCCAGTAGCATTTTTCCTACGCTGTTACTGACATGTCACCAATCTTACCTTCCCCTAGGGGAAGTTTCTCTGGAAGACTTGAGATGTAACTTGGATAGGTGTGAAGACTTAGTAGGAATTAACATAGAACTGAAGATTAACACATCTTCAGTTGATGCCCTCAGAAGAGTCTGGTACTGCTTGTTTCTCTTCCAGTCCAATCCCATATTTTCCTCCAAGAAGTTCTACCAGGATTAGTTTTCAAAATTTATGGGCACCAAGGGTGGATCCACTACAAACCTGGAGAAAGCTACCTCACATTTAGACATGGGTCTGTGCAGAATGGGCTACTGTGGGGAGAGAGCAGAGCCTAGTTAAAAGGACTACCTGCATCCTTTCATGGATAGCATGTGCAACTGTGCAAATCCACTGCAGTGACAGCAGTAGCAGAAGAAATAAAAGGCAGTCAGGTTAGCACCTGATGCCTATATGGGATGACAGGACAGTCCTTTGAATCTTTGAGTCAAGAACACAAGTCCGAGTTGTTGCAAAGTAAGGTAGATCGTGTAATGCATCCCATGCTATGGTAACTACTTGTGCCTCTTTTCTTCCCCTGTTCTAAAGGTCAGCTTGCTGACATTCGGTGAAGAACAGAGCTGTGGCACTTGCCATTGATACTGCTGGGTCACAGTGTTATGTGGCTGTTCTGTGAAACAGATTATAAATTAATTCACTTACTAGCTTGCTCCTTCATTTCTGCACCTACAGGCTGGAATTCCGGGCCTAGCTGAAAGCAAGTTCCTAGTAGAGCCTTTTATGTTTTCTATATGCACCCTCTTGGTCACAGTATTTCTGTACCCTCTTTAGAAAGCAATCAATGCAGCTCTAGAGAGACATTTAGCTTTCAGATGTCCTTGCTTTCTGCATAAGCAGTGGGCTGCTTTTGTCTGTGTGCTTGTTTGGGACTGGCAGTTCCCAAGACTGTTCCCTGCTCTCTCTGATCCAGCTCTCACAGCAACAGTGGCAGGTTTGCTTGTCCGTGGGGGTGATGCTCTTTGCCTGTAGAGCTGATCAGTGCTGAGTTTTTCTCATTCAGCTTTTCCAAGTGCTTGTTTCTGTGTGCGGTTCTATTCCGACCTGACTGTGAGATTTCCCTGGGGGAGCTTTACAGCTCACTGTGTTTATGGGAGTAGCAGTAAAAATCCAGCCACAGAGATGCTTTTTTCCTAGATTGCCTACTCTCAATTACGTTCTCCCAGACGGCAGGGTCTATTAACATACTGTCTGCAAGCCAATACAGACTTGTTCCACCGGGAACTGGCTTGCTGTTAATACTGGACCCACCTGGCTTTGGGTCAGGCAGCGCCAACTCTTCTTGCCATTTTTAGCACATTCCACTGAACTCATTAGTATTTTGTGCCTTGAGGGGCTGACAGGGAGGAACAATTTACAGTGTCTATGCAAGTTTTGCTTGACTGGGTAAAATTCAGCTCCAGCAAGGGCTGTTATTGTTAAGAGTACGAGGATTGTTTTTACTTTCCTTTATAGTAGCACATGGGAAGTCAGGCTGTTGCCTGTTGCTGGTGTGGAGGGATCCACCTGCATGTTCCCATCTTGCTGCAGCAGGAAACAGGTGGCTGCAGGGGTGTGTTTGGAAAGCCTGTTTGAGAGGACAAAGCTCCATTGTCCCCACAAAGGCTCCCCAAAGGGTGACTTCACACCACATTGATTTGTGAAACCACCTCTGAGTAAATGCAAAGTCACTGTACCTTTTCACTGCAGGGATGTCTCATGGTATCTGCTGGGAGTCTTGACCTGGGAATCTGTTCTTCTGCCAGGGAAACCTATGTGGGCAGTATTGCACAGAGTGTTATATCTTTGGCTGGCGCTGCTGGAAGGAAAGGCTCTGACACATGATTTGTATCACACTAGGTGGTGTTTACCATTGGAGTGGAGCAGAATGATTCCCTCGGAGTAGGCTTCTGCTCTTCTTCCCAAGGGAAGAATCACAAAGCCCAGCGTGGCTCAGAGGCCGTGTCAGTAGTACAGGGAGTGACTGGGAGGGCGGCTTGTCAAAAATGCGGTGTGACATAAGCCCTATTAAAGTGGTATGGCAGCCTTAGCTGTAAACAGGCATGTGCAGGAGTGGCGCGCCATTCAGCACTCAAACTTACAGTTTCACTGTAGCTGTTGTTCCTGAGAACTATTGTCACCAAATGTCATGGCTCTGGCACATCTGCCTCCCCGTAGCCTATCTTGACCAAGCATTGTTCCTCTCCCTATGCGCATATACATAAGCAAAGTCAGAATTAGACTTCTGCAGTTGAGTCTATCCTGGTGCTGCTGTGTTCTTGGGCCCTGAGCAAGCTTTCCAGGGTGCTCCAGCAATGGATGCTGGGAACGAGAACCAAAATTAGATGCTCAAAATAATGCAGTTTCTAGCAGTATGTGCAATCACAGGACAGTTGCGTTGAACCTGGGCTCAATGCCATTGCTGTGGCTGACTTGGGAATCCAAGCTATTTGGTCTCTGGGGCGCTAACTGAATGTGGTCTTGCAATATAACCCTATTTGGGGGAGGAAGAATGTGATTTGGGCCAAATTCAGATCATAGGTGTGAAATCCAGCTACAAAGGCTTTAAATGAAACCTTTCTCAGACTTGCAGTGTTCCTGTTAGCCATGTTTAGAAGAACTTTATGAGGGGCCACTCCCAGAAAGTGATAAATGTACAAGCTGCTTTTGTAATTAGTGATCCCACCTGCCCTCACATGAGAAATACTGTGATAACATTCAAGCCCGTTGAGGACCCATCAAGAAACACTGGGGATCAGCACCTCAGCCACATGCACAGTGAGACAAGACACAGTTAATGATGTATCTTTCTGTTGATGCTTGTAACCTTTATTTGGTCAGTGCTAGAAAGCATATACAATGAATTCCCTTTCCTCCCTCTGGTTATCTTGAAATTTGTGTGGAGTGTTATGATTTTTCTTATATCTTTTCATGTAAATTTTGCTTACATGAGGGATTTGTGGCAGTTCCCTTGACTGAATAGTCTATACCAACAAAAGGACTCTCTTGTTACTTAAACCCTGTCTATAGGAAGATTCATGTTGGTCTTTCGATGTTGAACAAGCTTTTTTTTCCTGCTAATCTGTATAATTTCTTAGTGCAGAGGGAAAAATTCTAGTGAAAAACTCATTTTCATTTCTACCAAGTTCATACTTTCTCTGTCTTGTGTAAGTAAGATCCAGCCTTGTGGGTACCAGAGTACCAATAAAACATAGGCTTTTGACTTTAGGAAAATACAAGAAATTTTAATGCAACAGACAGGAGAGAGGTCCAGCATGGATGTCTAATGTGTTAGTTTTATTTAAAGATGATCTCTTGGTGCTAAAGTAAGAAACGTTCTTTAAAAAACATCAAATAAATAAATAAATAAATAAATAAAAATAGGAATAACTTTCTGTTGAAGAGCTTAGCAAGCATCCGGCTTTCATCTTGGGAGGAATGGGTACTGTAAAGCATTCTTCAGAGTAGGGTAGAGGGAGGTTGTCTTAATTCTTTCTGGAACCTGCAAGCCAAGCACGAAATGAGTGTTACCAGAATCTGTTTCTCTCTCAGTATATGCCACCATTGTCAGCAGTGCTTTTACCTACCAAATTGATAGACACAGGGTTTCTTTTGAGAAAAAAAACAAAAAAAAAAACCAAAAAACCAGAACAGTCCTAGCTTAAACATTAGGCTAAAATGAATTTCTTTCTCAAACCATGTCTTACTAAAGACTTAAATGAGAGCCTGCTTCTCCCTTGTCACATGACACAGATGCAGTCTGTTCTATTCAGTAAAATGGCTTAGGTGGGACTCACCATTGCAACCCATTCCACTCAGGGAGCCGATTCTATCAATTCTCCTCCCGAAGCAGCCAGAATCTCTCATCATCCTGGGCATCTGCAGCCCCCTCAGTCTCTTGAGGAAGGTGTCCCTGTAGGACAGAGGGGTGCTGGGTGCTAGCCTGGGTTCAGCCTTCTGGTCATCACTGTCATCTATGAGTTCTGGTGGGATCTCCTGGGTTTTGGGTTCTTGCAGGTCAGGATTGGACTCCAGGGCTTCAATCATTGCAAACTTATCCTCCAGTCTCTCCAGCAGAGCCTACAAGAGAAGGATTAATTTCATGAAAACTCCTAGTTTTGTGGTCATTTGCTGGCTCTTCCAGTGATCCAATTCTGCATTGAGCAATGGTCCCATAGCCAGCCCTAGGGAGACTGTCAGGTTGGATCCCAGGGTTGCTGGTGGTACTTGAGCTCTGTCCCCTGCAGTAAATCCCGGTTCACATTAATTCCACCTATGGGTAGCTCTAGCTGAGAGATGAATGAAGCTGCTTGCCACCAAAGTGTATCCTACTGGCAAGATTAGAAGAGCTCTTCACAGAGAAAAAAAGCAGGGTCCGAGTTGCGCAGGGTGATACTACTCAACCCACCAATGGTACACAATCTCAAAAGTACTTCTGAATCCATAGTCCGCTCCCATGTTCTTAGAAGTTGCCTGCAATGCTGCTTGCCAGTAGTTGGCTTTCTCNTTTTTTGGCTGTCTGCTTGCTTGTTACCCCTGGCTATCTCAATGGACATCACTTGGAGAAGCTCTCGCTGTTTTCACTCTGCCCCAGGAGTTACATGATTGTTGCTCCTTAAAGTAACATGCATCTTCCTGAAAATACCTGTATGCTAAATTTATGTCTGCTATATGACTTCTTCCTGTGTACTATTCTCTATAATTTTTAAAGCTTTGTGTAACAGGGATCAGATAACCTCCTCAAGGGCAGCTCAACCAATTACAGGAAGCTAACTGTCCATCTCTAGAAGTAGAGTGGAGTGAGCCTTATGGCTTGCTTGACAGTGAATGCATTTGGAAGCCACTCTTCTCGGCTAGCTTCTGGAAACAGCCTAGAGGCATGGGGCAGTTTTAGCTTTGGCTGGCACTGTCCTAATCATCTTAGGGAGTTTGTTCTCAGGGTGTGATGCTGTGAGAAGCTACTCCAAGGAAAGGTTCGAGCTTTCAGACTTTATCTTGCAAGACTGAATCTTAAGCTTGTACTGTGCTGCAACAATGGATGTTCTCATTCCTTAAAATATGCACCTGGTAATTTCATATCTCTAGAAGCTTTTCTGGATGAGTCACAGTAAATGATCATACTATTCCTCTAGCAACTTTTCTAAAATTTTTACTTTGGGTGCTCCACTTTACCTCCTTATCTCCCATCCGCATGCAGCCAGTTCTCTCAAATTCACAAAGCTAGAGCCGTATGGCTGTCCACCTTCACTGTTCCTGCCATTTAGTGAGATGAACAGGAGCCCACCTGAAGGCTTTTGTTCTTACAGAGCTACTGTGATGATTTTTTTCCCTCTCTGGGACTTTACTCCTAGGAAGGTGGATCTTTAAGAGAAAAAGAACTGAAAACCCAAAGCAGACATCCTATAAAATCAGAATTTTGTGTCTCAGTGCTACCCAGTAGCTCAAGTGAACCCAGCACTGGAGGATACTGCTCTATAGAGCTTCTTTGAACCCCTGTAAAGAACGGAGACTTTGTCCCCCAGCATGTGATTGCTGATGTGGCTATCCAATCGTGCAAAAGATTAGCAAAAACACCACCTCACACTCCACTAAGTACCCCAGAAGTTTAACCTTGCAAAAGGAGAGAGTCCTCACCTCCATGCTGGCCAGTTCTTTGGCAGGGCTGAGGCTGTAGATAGGGTTGGCTCTGCTGGACTGGAGTTGGATGAGCAGCAGCAAGAGGAAGCTACAGGAAAATGAGCCTTTAGTGTCCATGGCGCTGGGTTCGTTGGGAATAGGGAAATTTAAGCTGTTTCTTCTGAGATGTCTCTTCAGGTCTCTCTCTTCCTTGTCCTATCCTCTCTCTTACGAAGCTTGTCTTTTATACTCTTCGGGTGTGATCTCTGCTTCCTAGGTTATCAGTGGATTTATCTGGGGCACATTCCAGTCCCATTGCAGGCATGCAGCTCTGTCAAGGGAAGATTCCCTTTATTAGCTGTCATTAGGCAGCAGCTGCTGTTGCTGAGGAATGTATGTCACAAGTCAGTGATTTCATGTCACTCCCCCTCCTCTTGATACCAGGCGCTGTGATTACATAGTCCAGTTGGAAATTCTTAGCAATTTTCTTTCAAGAGACCCCTATGGTCAGATTTACAGAGATGGGAAACTCCGCTTAGAAGCTTTCCATAGCGAAATTACCTTTTACAGGGAAAACAGTAGGCTTTTTAGATGAGTATTTGGTGGAGAGTAAAGGCTGAAGATAAATCTACTTTTAGGACACCTAAAGTATCGTGCACACTTTCCTTCTATATATGGAACATGCACAGCCACCGCATGCCATGGAGTGTGCTGAAAATCCCAGGTTTGGGCCACTTCTGTTTTCCCATTGCTGTTGAGGTGATCTCACCGTTGAGACTTTGTATTTGTATGTTGCCAACAACAGAGACGCCCCGGTCTGCACCTCAATACAGACGGTAACTTCTAGACTGACTCTGCAGGGACACCGAGTACTTCCAGCCCCCCCCGACAACCGACTTCGGCACCGTTGAAAAACACTAATCTTTATTAACAGCTAAACGTTTAAATCGATGGGACTTCTTTAAACATCGATGGTAAGGCTTGACCCTACATCAGTAAAACTTAAAGAAGAGATGGTCAGATTCAGGAATAATCTTCCTGTACTGTCATACAAGAAAGCAACTTGCTCAACGGGAACTTTAGATAGGTAGCTTTTGGTGTTATTCAGCAAAGGTATCAGAATCTGGCCCCAAGGAAGAATGGATGAATTTGTGTATATGTGTGTTTTCGGAGGAGTTAAAATGAAATGTTTAGTCTAATATATTAAAAACAAAAAGTATTTATTTGTTTCTTTGAGAGCTGAAGTTTTCAAGATTAGATAAAAACTGCCTATGCTTAAATGCGAAATTACAAAAATGCAGATTTGCTCAAATTCCTCTTCCAGCATTGTCTTTGTGTTTATAGTGCAATTAACAATTCATCTTTTTTACCGAGCTGCAGGAGAGTTCTAAATCGTGAAGCATATTGCTTATCCTGCATTTTCCTAGCGTCTCTTGTTATTCTAAATTGAAACAAGAATGAATATATGAGCAAGTTGAATGTGTCAGTCTAGTAATAATTTGTTGACTTTAATATGAATATAGATCTTGAAAGAATCTCCTGAGTACAGTTTCTAAATAATAATAGGATGATAAAATATTTCTCATGTCTTAAATGTCTTAACATGGTGTTTGTGTACAAACATGTGCACACACTGTCCACATGATCAGCTACCAAAATTATACTAGAAAGGACATTCTCAAGGTTGTGAAGTCAAGCTTAAATGCTACCTTTTCCTAATACAGCCCGAAGTCAGCCCAACTCTGCATGTGTTCTGATGAAGCCCTTTATTGTAAGAGCACTCCCTATTTTTCCACAATGCTTGCTTTTTTCAGTACAGGGAGGCAGCACTCATTTTTTTTGTTATTGTACGTCCCAACACATTCTTATTTTGTGCTATTAAGAAAGAACTAAGATCCTGATAGCTTTTTTTTTTTTAACACTCCGTGCTGCAGTGTCTGTATAATTCACTCACTAATTACAAGTGTTCTCCTACTGCTGCATTTGGGTGTGCATGTGTGTTTTTGCGCTAGGGCATAACTTCATTTTGTAAATTGAGAAAGTGTGAGAAGATAAACCAGAATTATTCATTAATATTGAGTGTCCAATTTAAGATAACTAGGATCTGTTATTGTTTTATTCTTTCTTTCTTTTCACACACACACACACACCCCCCCCCGGCTAAGTATTCTCTAGTGCTATCTCTGTGCAAAAACATTCTGTCGCTTGATCTGAGTTTTGCCTGAGAGCTCAGCACATCTGTAAAGCAACCCCTGGGGAATAAACCCGGCAGTAAGAAACCAAGGAACACTGTATCAGTCACAGGTGTGAAATATTTAGCTTTGTTTCCCAGGGACAGGTCACTCAATCTAGTATTCCAGGATTGTATTCAATAACCTGGACCCAGAGATACTCCTTTCTTTTACTGGTTTATTCCTTTTCCATCTTCCGTATTCCACAGCAGATAGATGAGATGTAGGGGCCTGAGTTCAGCCTTGACAACACTTTTCTAAGACAGGGAGACCTCTATGCACTGTTTAATGTACTACGTATGGAAGGATGTAGATGGGATAAAATGGCTGACCGTCACAGTAGCTATTGTATTTTCAAAGCCAGATTTTGCCCTCTATTATCCCTCTCGCAGTCCTGCCAAAGCAAATGGAGCGTAAAATGTCAGAACTCAGCTCATTGTTGTTGAAGCTATAAAGCTCACTTGTTTGTGTGCTTGTGGTATCTCAGTATCCTCACCTTGGCAAGATGAATACGAACTTTAGGCTTTAGAGCCCAGCAATGGATAGTCAAGATCCAGGCATTGTCCATGCCTAGCTGGCCATTTGCCTAGTAAAACTCCTGTTGGGAGTCTTAACAGGGCAGCAGGTTCTTATAAAAAGCATACTGTGACCAGTTTTAGGGTTGGGAAATTGGCACATTTCCCCAGCATCCCAGAGTGTGGGATAGGAGGTGTGGGGATATGAGGCTCCATTAGAAAGCAGCACTGGTTGCTCAGAGCAGAGAGGGAGAGCACCAAGGGTGCTGCCAGCAGCCCTGTGTGTGGATCCCAGTAAGGAGGAGGATGGTACGCAGACAGAGCTCAGCTGAGGGTGACACTGCGCCTTCCCCAGCAGGATGATGAGATGTCCTTGTTTTTCAGCCCTGTAAGGCTAAGGACAGTAAGCCTAGGGACTGGTGTCATATGAATTCCTTCTGCTGATAGATCTGTCCTAACTGATGACCCTACCTGCTGCACTTCCTTCCAGTGATGTCCATTCTCCTGTTGCCGTTTTGCAGCTGAAGAGTGCTAGAGTGTGAGCTGATTGTAAAATGCCTTTGTAGTCCTGTTCTGAGGAAGAGGCTGGATTTGGATTACTTTCATCTTCCAGTGACTAAACCCTTTGACAAGACTATGCCGTATGCCAACCAAGCTCTCTTTCCTTGCCTTGTATTTCAGTTAGATTAAGAGGGAAATGGAAGAGATGAGGCCATCAGTGCGTGAAACAAAAGGGAAATGTAATAATGTCCGGTGCAGGGTATGCAGCACCAAGACCATAGGACGAGCCATACTGCAATTAAGATAGTTAAGTGTCACCTCACTCTTTCATGAGGGAGGAAACTTATTTTCATCCCAAACATGGATTGTTTCTCCCGCTGATCAGGATATATTATGTCTGTGATGTGGCTGTCCCTTCCTTTGCTGGACGGCCCCTGCCTCTCTCAGTTCCTTTAGAGCAGGGTGTTTGGCAATGCCTTGAGCCTTTCTGTCTGTTTAGGGCTCCCTCTGCTTTGCAGCCTTGTCTTGAGAGGCCGGAGAGGGCTTTGCACAAAACCCGGGCAGAAGAGCGAGGGGGGCTTCGCTGAAGCCGAGTGACATGAGCTTGGGGAAAAGCAGTCGTGCGAGCTGTGCTGGCCCGGGGGAGCTGGGCTTGGCTGCGCTCCGGGCGCGGGTAGCGGGGAGGCCGAGCCCCGGGCAGGCGGGGGGAGCCCGGCGGGACCCGACTGGCGTCTGTCCCGGGTCCTGAACGCCTCGCGGCTCTTTCCCCGCAGCGGCAGCCGGTCAGCAGCCGCTGCCAAATGTATTTTTAAAGCGATGTAGCCCTTCTGTCCTTAGTGGCACCCCATGCCGGTCCGCCGTCCAAACTTGGCACCGATACCAGCGGCTTAGCCCATGGGACGGGGGCGCGTGTAGGACACTACCTGGAATTAACCCCAAGGCCAGTGCCCACCTCCTGGGAGGATTCACAGCTAGCAGCGGTGAAGCCGTCGGGAAAGGCATCCCGGCTCACTGCCACGGTCCCAGAGCTGGCATCGGTGCCTGGCAGTGCCTCTTCAGTGCAGCGTAAGGGTCACTGGACTGATCATTGTCCTGGAACGATGCAGCCACCATCCTTCATGCTGCTGCGACCTGCCCGCAAAAGCTTCTCCAGACCGGGCGGGATGCTCTGGGCAGGGTCGGGAGCGAGCCCTTAAGGCAAACGGAGAGCGGCGCTCTGGAGGGGATTTCTCTATCTTCTGACCGTGTGCTACACCGTGACCGAAAAAACACTCACAAAAGGCAATGCAGGATTTGTACAAAAGTTTATTGCTCCATCGCCCACCCTCGCGGAGGCTCCGAGGGGGAGCCTGACTGACCGTTTGGCTGCTGGGCACCGGGCTGGAGGCTCAGGAAGCGCTTGGGTGCCGGTCCCGGCTTCAGCTTCTCCCTCTCCTCCAGAAACCTGGGAGAGAAGGGCAGAGAGCTGCTGGGGGAGCCGCTCCGAGGCTTTCAGCCGGGGACAGCGGCCGCTCTCAGCGGCTGCCCCGGCCGCCTCCGCTTTGGCGGGCAGGGGCGAGCTCCGGCCTCCTCCGCTTCCCGGAGCCGCGGGGAGCCGCGGACTCTAAACCGGGACCTACGGGCTTTGTACTGGTTGCATCCCAGCCCCGTCTGCGTGCCGATCCTCTCCATCCTCGTCCCAAAGCAGCCGGAGAAGTGCCTCCGTCTGTAGGAGGAGAGGAGGCTCCTCCACTGGCTCTGCCCCTCCGCCTCTCTCCCCCTCTCCACCTCCGCCCCCGGGAGGTCCCACTCGGAGCCGCCGTCCTCAGCCCCGGCCATCGGTTCGTCCTCCAGGCCCAGTTCTCCCTCCTCCTCCTGGAGCTTCCCCAGCGCCTCCAGGAGGTCCTGGAGAGGGAAGGAGAGGGGAGGAACGACGGCCGCGGCGGGGGGACGGGGAGCCCGGTTCCTGCCCGCTTCGCCCCGACGGGGTGGGTGCGGGTGGCCGCCCCGGGAGCCCCGGCCCGGCCCCGGTACCTGCAGGGACCGCAGCTCCGCACCGTGCTCGCCGCCGGCCGGCTGCGCTCCTGCCCATGGCAGGACGAGCAGCAGCAGCGAGGCCCCGCAGCAGAGAGCCGGGAGCTGCATCCTATCCTATCCTATCCTATCCTATCCTATCCTATCCTATCCTATCCTATCCTATCCTACCCTAGCTCGGCACCGTGTCGCTGCTTTGCCCATGGATGCCTCTCCTTATATCCTTACTCTCTGCCCGGAGGGAGCTCAGCTGCCTCCTGCCAGATCCCCGCAGGAGCCGGAGTGCCGCACTCTGCCCCCTGGCTTCGATAAGGGAACTGGTTACAACTGGACCCACAGGTGACCCTCCAGGAGAGGGGGCATCCCCTGAGTGCAGCAGCTCCTCCAGAGGGAGAGAACTGCCCCAAGTCATCTCCTCCCCTCCTGGCAGCACTCATTTTCCCAGAGATTTCCTCCCCCTCCACCCTCTGCTCTCCATCACTGTTAGGTAGGAGTTGATGCAGTGAAAGGACCTTGCACTTTCTGCCTGCTTGCTCTGCCTCACATCTACAGGCATGCAGGTGTTGGGAGCTGGCCTAAGCAGGGGGTTGATTTCCCCTCCAAGGGGATGAGGGATGGATCATTTCTTCTCTATGGGGAAGAGAAGTGGGGGGAATCAGAAATTTTCCTCTGTCTGCAGCAGCTCCCAACAGCTTTTTCTTCTCTGTATATGTATTTTTGTGCTATGTGAATAGACAGCGTCCTGAGATTTGGATTTAGGAGATTTTCCTTCCTTGCAAGTTCATGTGATGATGGTTCTTAACTTCCTCTGGCATTGCCTGCAAACCCTTCCCTCTGTAGCTAAGAGGCACTAACCTTTTAGTGGCCTAAGTCTGCCTTGAGCAATGGTATAGCTGACCACTTTGCTATAAACATTACTTGCTCTCCAGCCATGCCTTGGCTACAACAGTGAATCAGTCACCACCCTCTCCTCATATCCCACCATCTTTCCCATAAATGATGGTGTGTTCTGTCCCCCACAGCTTGGGTTAGGGTGAGAAATTCCTGTGGAAAAAATGTTCTTTCCAGAAAGCCCAGGGGCCTTGCTCAAAGAAAGAGATTTTGTAGATCTTTAGATTTAGGCTCCCCAGATAAAAGTCTCTGAATTACCAATTTGGCGATTGTAACAGGCAGCCTGTTTGTATGAAACTTTCTCTTATTTTGCCTCAGAGCTTTACAGCAGTTTCTTATTAACTTTCAGTAAAACTTTCAGTGTCTCTCCTGTGTGAATGGTGAATTTCAACTATAAATGAGTACAATTTCCACTGCACCCGGGGTGCAAATCAAGATGACCCTGTTAGATCCTTACAGAATGAAAGTCAGAACCCATGATATCCAGTGGGTAGAACAGCAGACAGGGTAATTTAAAGCAATTACACTAAGTCTCTGCCTTCTGCCCTCCTTGTTTGCTTAGCCAGTACACTCATAAATCTCTCTGATTTCACTTGATATGCAGTGATTTCTGCTTGGGCCTGTATTTCAGAGATTGTCCTAAAGCTCAGCAATGCCAAAGAAAGCCTTTCCTCTGAGTTCAGAGGGTTTTGAACTAAGCTGTTGTGGACTTATTACAGCTAGGTGCTGTATGAACAAGCAACAATATATATTATGTTTTTACATGTCCTTCCCCCATTTTCTTGTCCTTCTGTTCCACAAATCTACCTACAGCTGACATAATTTATCTTAGATTGGAAGCAAACTAGCAATATCAGCTGGTGTGGGACAACTATCTCTGCATCCAGCAGTCTTAACAGTTGGCAAGTGGTTTTGTTTAAGGCATCACAGCAAAGAAGAATCTGGCAGAGAAATGAGGTGCATGTTTTGAAAGTATGGTACATGAATGAAGGAATCTTACATCAGGTGGGAGTGTTATGTTTATATAGAATAAGAGCAGATAGCTAAGGTGAGGATGTGCATCACCGATTTTGTGTGTAGTAAAGATAGACAGGAGTGGAAAGAGATAAAGCAGCGAGAGTGTATAGGATCTGTGTGATGACCAAGTGAAATAAATGCAACTTAGCCCTCTAATAACAAACTGGGCAGATTTGAATCTTGGATGAGACCAAATCTTGACCGCTGCCCAATATCACTTATAAACAGGTACCGCAAAAGCAGACACATTTGAGAAAGATACCTGTATGTTTCTTTCTGTGTAGGAATAGTTCTATTGCAGGCTTTTCTCCTCCGCAGCTTCTGTAATCCTAGTCTGTAAATTCATGCACTGCTGCTTAGTGGAGATGGAAGTGACACAGCTAGAGATGAGCTTCCCCCATCTGACTGGCATGCTAACTTCAAAGGTTGGCTTTGATTATTTAAATGCTAATAGAACTCAGCAAATTACCTACAGTACAAACACACCTGGCTTCAGTCCTAGGGATCTAATTATGGAGCCTTTTATGTGAAATAAATTGTTCTTGCTTTCTGAAAAGTGGCTCTTTAAAATGTTCACACAAAATGCCAGGTGATGGGATGACACATTACCAGTTCAGCCTCTGTGGAATTGGAGCTCTCATCTGTTTCTTATTCATCTTCTGTAGGATTTTGTTCACAAGTGCTCACAGTTCAGTCTTGAACCTCCTCTGACCTCTGTTATTTTATCTGCAAATAATTTCAATGACCCACAGTTTATGTTAGTGTAGGTGAGTTTGGAAACAGGCTGAGGGTGTTCAGGAAACAAACTCCAGTAGCACTTACTCTTCATTGGATTTTCAGTGAAATGTCAACTTCAGGAAGCTTTTATGCCTATGAGAACGTGCCTGCTCCTAGGGTTACTGAGAGCTGGGAGCAAGCTATCAGACCCAGGATTATTAGGAAGGAGGCTGTAACCTTCCCATTGGCACCAACTGTCACAAGATACTAGCTCTTCATTGTTTGACACCATAATGTCCATGGGCTGTGGGGATTAACCTTTCAGGTTGAACCTGGGCCAGCCTAGGGGCTAGCATACCTGAAGAGGGACTCTATCTAAGAAAGCTGGGTGCTTCCTGTCAAGTTCCCACAAATAAGCATGTCTGCTTCTTCTTAGCGTAAGTTGTTGCGTATTGGGGGAAAAGAAGTGAAAATCTCTTCCTGACTCTATGAAGGTGTATTAAGTTAGAATAATGAATCAGAAATCTCTTTGCTCACCTTTGTGCAGGGCAGAGGTCTTTGTATGATGGAAGCTACAGCAAGGGAGATTGTTATCTGTATGGCCCAATAAGACTCCAGACCTCCAGGAGAATTTGCCCATGAATTACTGTGTAGTCTATGGGGCTCCATCTAGAAAAGCTGTTCATACTGATCAGACCACAGCCTTAGTTTTAAGACATGCATAGACTGTCTATTAATATGTGAATTATGCTGAAAACTGATTTATTCTTTCATCCTCCATTCCCCACTTTAATTCTTCATCTGACTAGTGAAATGCTTCATTTTCTTGTTGTTTTGCTTAGGAAAGGCAACACAGACTACAATAAATTCATTACGTGGACTGTTCTGTTGTTCAAGAGCTTGTACTCAGGGGTGCCTATGTAAGTGATGAGACTATTCCTTGCCAGCGAGTGTCTGTTCAGGGCATTTTCACTGTTGCTGCTGCTTTGTTATCAAAGTAAACTTAAACAGAGTAAGTAGCAAACAGCGTACTGTTAACTAGAGAAACCTTCAGGATATGTTGTTAAATTTTCTGCTCAGGATTTGTGTTGATAGCCTCGTATCTGGTTTGAGGAGAGAAAGATTCTGGAGGATTGAATAGCCACAGACAGGTAGAATTAATGGTAATTTCTAAATGTGCAAGAGATATTGAAAGGGTAAAAGACTGCAAGAAAATAGAGAGAGAAGATATTGGTAGCTTGTGCAAGGGGAGAGTATCTCCATTAACAAATCATTCTGTGCTTTCTGGTCTCTGATAGTCAGCTCTTAAGTGTTGCAGCATATGTTTATGAGCTTGTACTGATGTCCTTCCTAGAGCAAGTCTGTGGCATCAGGCTGGAAGCTATATAGTGAAAATAGCATGAGAGAAGAACAAAGCTTTCTCTAGTTTGGCTCTGGGGTCTTGGATCACCTTCATTCTATGGGAATTGTGGTTAGAAGGAGCAGAACCAAATCATAGAGTTTAAGTGACTGGGGCAGGCCCAGAAACTAGGCCTCTATCTGCTCTGTGCAAATAAGCTTTCTTAATGAGAGCTGAACTGCCAGGGATTCAGAGCACATGCAGCTAGAGGGTTGCTTTGCACAGATGTTTGTGCTCCATGTTGCAGTTTACATCTGGGGTCCTGTTAGGAATAGACTTATTACAAGAATATTTTCTTGCAGGAGCATCTGTCTCGTGGGCAAGAAAACAGGAGGAGTACAACTATGTAGTCCATCGGTCCACTCCAAGCAAAAGGCTGGAAGTGAACAGCTGTGGCTGTGCCTGTCAGCGTAGACATTTGTGTTCCATGTGTGAGCGTGGAAATCTTACTAATTTCCATGGAGCTGATTGCAGAGTTCAGCTCTCATCAACATCAGGATAGCACAGTCATGATCTTGGCAAACCAGCCTTCATACAGAACTCCTTTGGCTCAGGATGTTTGCCAAGTAGGTGTTCTCCGTCAGTGAATACTTGGTTTGCCTAAAAAATTGAATGGTCAGATAAATTTTTTTTGTATAATCTTAACTTTACTTTTTTGTTGGAAAAATGCTTTGCAA
Organism: Pandion haliaetus; assembly: GCA_013401275.1. NCBI lineage: Eukaryota > Metazoa > Chordata > Aves > Accipitriformes > Pandionidae > Pandion > Pandion haliaetus. The sequence continues at coordinate 32,193 of VYZV01006550.1, read as the reverse complement.
TATCTGGATCTGCCTATGGAAGAGTAGGGTGTCCTTGAACTTTCTTCAAAGAAGGGGAGCATTTTTTTTGGACAAGATGAGATATACTAGTAAGAAACAATTGTTTTCCTCTGTCAGGGGCAGATCCAAATGCAGAGTAACAGCTTTCTACTGATGTCAGCTAATACAGCTACCCTTTTAGTTCCAATTGTGGTGGTCAAAGACTTGGGGTGTTGTGTCCTGGTTTCTGATGACTTGTTTGTGAAGAAGGCTATGTCAGTCTTGTTCCTGTTATATTTGTATTTAGATAGTAATATCTTAACTTCAGAAGGGTTCTTTTGGTGAAAAGAAGGGCTAGTTTGATTGTTTGTCTTATTTATTTATTTATTTATTTTAAGAGCAGCTAAAAAGCCCTTTTTACCAGAAAGTAGCCCCTCTGAAATGCTTCTGTATTCTAGTGGATTGTGTCTAACTGCAAACTGGGGCACTGTTTCAGTTTCAGGAATGATACATGAAAGAATCACAGCAAAGACTTGAAGCAAATTCACCAAATTATGGAAAACAGTTTATTATCTGTGACATAATGAGGCTTGTTTATTTATATGTTTAGTACACAAACACTACAAATGTTTTTTGTAATTATATTTCAGATAGATGTTCACAGATTATTACTCTGATACAAATAGGCACTACAGCAATGGTGTATTCTGTTGGCCAAGTAATTCAGGGGAGTGGTGGGATGCAATTTGCTCGGTACATCATGTAGTAGTTGGATTGGTGGAGCCAATGTGAATAACGGCTGAATATCTCACTGAGAGGCAACATGTCCTTTGAAACCTCAAAGTCAGTCCTGCCAAGAAAGCAGAGGAATAAGCAAAAGAAAGAGAAGTCAGCAGGATTTCACGCATGGAAGTTAACTGACTTCTTACTGTTCTAGGGCCAGGTTCAGCTCCACTGTTCTGCTCAGAGTTTCTTTGGATTGACACAAGCATCCCTAGGGAGCTGGTGAAAAACCTCTCTGATCTGGCTTCTGTGACAAGATGAAATGCATACAGCTTGGAGAAAGGAGTGAAAGCAGGTAAAGCAGAGATGTGGCATTCACAGATTTTAAGTATACATCTGGTGACAGTGAATTCTGAGGAGAGTAAAATTAGTAAATTGTGTTTGTGATAGGAAGGTAAAAGTTGCTTTAAGGCACCATTTCCTTAAAGCTGAATTAAATCTGCTCTTCTGCATATTTATGCAAGTTATACACAAACACACAGACAACCTACCTCTGGCTTTCTCTTACCACAGTAAGCAGTTAGCATCCCAGTCCACTCAGTGATCCAATTCTGTCCAGCTTGACACCAAAACAGCCCCTGGAGAGGCCCTTTTTGCTTCTGCCTCGGTATCTTCGGGATAAACTTAGGAGGTCACTGAAGAACCTCTGGACAGCACTGTCACCCATGGACATGCTCTCAGGCTGGTCCCTGATGTTTTGGATCCACTGGAATTCAGCACCTTGCTGATCAAAGACGCCTGTTGGGATCATGTCATCTTGCTCATGGTCCCTCTCTTCTGAGACCAGGGGATGCTCGAGGTCCTCATCTAACAGTTTGGACAGACTCTGAAAAAAGAGAAGGGTAGATGGTGGAGAGGGAGGAGAGGAGAAAAGAAGGGGTTCTGGAAACTCTGTCATCATTTTAGTATAAGCCATGCTCAGTGCTAAGTTTGGAAAAACTTATTGAACATTTATTAAAAGATGAAAGTACTGAAGTGATTTCTGAAACTGATTATGGTTATCTTTAGTTTCTCCTGGCTCACGAATCTGCTCTGAGCTAACACTGTATGCTCTCTCAAAATGCTCTAAGGCTCTATGCTGTTACAGTATTCTATAGTCCTGAGCTGACAAACTGCCAGTTAAGTCTTTCCTGGAGCTGGGGATCTGGGGTATGGGATAAATTGTGAAAGATGACAAAAGAGGCTTTTTTAAGAGTGAATAAGGAACAAGAAAAAATGGTTGATACCTTGGAATAATAAGAGAAGCAATGCAATGACAGGAGACATGCTGAAATTGGTGCTAGAAGTATTATGTATTTCTTTACAGATTGGGACGTTACTTTGTATTTGGGAATACCAGTTCCCTAGTCAGGTAGCTGAAATGTGTTTTGCTAATGACTTGGAATTCCTGCACACACAAATACACACATGTGCGTGCATGCGCACACTTCCTATTTTTCTCATGTTCTACCTCTGGGACTCACAAGCAGGGAGTGTATTACTGCACTACTGAGTTGAGGAGGAGATCATGCAAGTACAACCCATTAATTCCTTTTTCAGCTTAAACCAGGAGCTTCAGGGAGGATCATGCAGGTGACTACACTAGGGCTCTAGATCGGAGTCCTTCCAGAAAAATTCCTTTTACTCTAAAAGTTTATTGCTTCACTCAGTCACAGGATGACCCTAAATCTGCAACCCCCAAATTGACCCCACAGGAAAAAACATTTTCCTTTCATTTGCCTCGTGATCAGAAATTTAAATCCAGTAATCAATTACTTTAGTTGCCTTCCATTTAATAACTCTGTGTCTGCCCACCTCAGGGTTCCTGCTGTCATGATTTCTTTGAGTGTCTCCTACTGCTTTAGCTGCGTTGGAAGAAATGGAGCTAATCTGAAGTGTCTAAGTCCTAAGGAAGCATCAGCTTCTTTCAGTTCTATTGAGCAGCCAGTCACTTACCTGTAAGCTGGAAATGGGCCTGGCCCTTGTCTGGTTTTGACTGACAATAAGCAGCAGAAGGAATCCAGGGCAAAAAAGAAATTTCAGGTTCATCTTCGTGTTTTGGTGTCTCTGATTCCTCCTCCCCTTGAGTCTCTCCAGTTCAGTGTTGCTCTGTGTCTCCAGCTACCAGCCTTTATATCTTTCTCCAACCCCTCCCAAGTCTACCTTTTGAGTTCCTGCCAGTGCAAGGATTGGTTTGAGGTTCTAATCTGTTTTCATCCTCCCAGGGGGAGGAGGGAGGAAATAGTTCTCTTTTCTGATGGTGAATAAAAGGAGCATTTTACACTTAGGCAATGCAGCATCATTCTGTTGCTGTGAACCTGAAGGTTTCTGCAGCCTGCTGTTGTGGTGCCACTTATATATGTCAGTTTGCTTAGCTCACTGTTCCTTGGGTTGACTGCTAAACCTTTCCTTTCCCTTCAGAGAAAAATAATTGTGAGAGAAGTATAAAGTGAGACAGGAAGCAAATTGTATCCACTACACATTCACCTGGCTCCTTTATCACTGTGAAGTACCAAATCAGAGGGATGGGGGTCTCATAAAACATGCTATGTAAGAACTAACTGTTATTACCTACCATAATAATATGGCATTAGTAACCTATGAGACGAAAGAGTGTGATTTGGAGAAGAAGGGAAATCCAAGTCCTAAAAATATGACAAGTAAGTTGCGTTAGTTACTGGCCTGAGTGACAGGGAGTGTGGCTGAAACCAGGCTGACATGCACAGAAAGATTCTACATGGCTTGTGGAAGAAATTCCTCTATCCCCTAGATCCAGCTGAAGACATTTCCTCTATGTGTTCATTCTCAGTTTATCATGCACAATTTGTATTAAATCTGAAATTAGTCTGAAATGAAGCACAGCTCCAACATCTTTCTTACCACATGTACAGTTACAGGGATATTAAAAAGCTGCAGGATCAGAATGTGTGTTTGGTGGGTTTTTTGGTTGTAGTTTTTTTGTGTGTGGTGGGGTTTGGTTTTTTTGGGTTTTTTTTTAATGAATTGAAGCACCAGCTTCAAATAAAATGAATTCTGTGAAATGTTAGGGGGAGCAGAAGAAACTGAATCGGTTCTAAGCTAGGGTCTTAAGGGTACTTAAATCACTGCTGTTGTCCAGACCTCCCTCTACTGTAAAAGCACCTGGGAGATGTGTGGGTGCCCTGATGAAGATGTATATAGATAACTGATTCTCCAAACCCCCCATCTGTTCTAATGAGTTTTTTTACTAGGTTCCATACTAAGAAGTGACCCTTTTTCTGTTTTGGGGGCAGTGGGGAAGAACAGCAATAAAATCAGTTGCGTGTTTTGTGGGGGCTTGAAATTTGGCCCCGCTGAAAAATGGAAATGTTCTTGACTATGCAATAATACATCTTGATCGTTCACTGCATTTTTGCACACACATGATGCAGAAAGTTAAAGGGCATTAAGCTGGATCTGTATGGAGGAAATGGAAATGAAGGACCATCTGGCACTTTTCATCTGATCTTTGAGGTTAAGAGTCTTGTTGGTACTGCAAGCTTGGAAAAAATAATTCTGTGATGTGCCAGCGGGTTTAATGTTTTCAGTGTTATTCATCTGCAGATCAGTTTAAGACATAATTGTTATGTGTCTCTAGAAATGGGTATTCTAAGGAGACAGCTTATAAACATCCCTCTATGACAGGAAGGGGGGTCTGATGTTATTACATTGTTGGGATTTTTTGCTGTTGTTCATGTTGATTAAAACCACATTTGACCTCAATGAAGTCATCATTTCAGAGGTTTGAGGTGTGTAATTTGCAGTGTAACAAGACAGTAAGAGAAGGTCAGGGCAGTTTCAGGTTCATCTCTTCTCCTCTGAAAAAGCCTAGGGTTGTTTTGTTGGTTTGATTGTCTTGTCACAAGCCTGGATATACATGGATAATAAATCTTCTTGACCTCAAGATCTCTTAACTTGTTTTGGGGGACTTCTGATTTGTCTCTCTGGTAACTGTTGGAAATATATACACTAGCACAGTCCTCATCTATGACTATGTTGGTAAAATCAGAATAATAAAGGTTGGAAAGGACTTCTGGAGGTCTCTGGTACAGTCTCGTGCAAAAAGCAGAGCCAACTTAGATCAAATTACTCAGTGCCTTGTCAAGTTGAGTTTTGAAATTCTTCAAGAAACAATGATTTTCTAATATCTAGTTGGAATTTTCCTTGTTGCAACTCATGTCATTCCCTCTCATCCTGATGCATTGCAGCTGGATGCTGTCCATAAGCAGAACAAAAGGATGTTCCATCTCCCAAAACAATGATACTCAATGTGAGTGCGTTTCACAGAGCTGCATAACCTAGACAATGGGAACAGCTTTGGTCCATCTAGTCAACAGCTGGGTTCAAATCAGATTTAGTGCAGTGGAAAGAAGTAGTTAGAAAGCTATGCAGCAAAAGTCTCTGCTTTATATTCTGAATCTTCTCAGGGCTCAGAGTAGCATCAAAACTCAGTGTCTGAATATTCACAGCAATTTCAAAAATTGCTGTTGGGGTGGTGCAGTTAAGATAGAGACTTCAACAACAAACTTCAGTCTATAAGAAGGGAGGAACCCCTGAGAACAGTAGAAAATATTTGGGAGACAGAAAATGGCTTTGTGCCCATTTCTAGAGTGATTTGAGTGTTCCTTTGTATGGCAAATCCTCCACATAGGGTGGAAGGAAGCATCAAGAAGGTGGCAGGTTGGTGTGTGTTGCTCATCTCCAACAGTAAATTGTTCCCTAGCTTAATGAGATATTTCTCCTGTACCAGCAGAGATCTTATTTCTTATTAAAAGAGTAGGGTTAGGGCATACTATTCCTCTGGGGATAAATCCGCCTCATCTCTACAGAGTGCTATGAGGAAGCCGAGCTCTGAAGTTGATAGCAAGTGGCATGCTTACATAGGTACCATTAGAGCACTGCCGCAGTAATTCATTATCCTCCTCCTTCCTAGCTCAGTGACCCCTTCCAGCCTCCTTGCCCTTCCCAATTGCTCAGGCCAGCATCTCCTGACTCACTGCAGCTGGCCAAAAGGGCAGTGATGCTTTTGTCAAAGTGGGATCGCCAAGTCCTTGATGGAAGCTGGCACCAGGGGCCCCCTCATTATGAGACATTAACATTTAGCTGTGGTTGTGCATTTGCCTGGTTGTCCCCCTCCCTTGCCCTCTCCTGAGTGGTCTAGCGGCTGAGCTGAGGCAGGGTTCAGGGCACAGCATCATCATGAGCCCAGGCTTGGCTGGTAATTACTCAGCTGCAGGTGCTCTAATTGCTCTTCTGACACTTTATTGCCTTCCCTTTAGGTTATATGCTGACAGCAAGGCCCTGTTGCAGGAGCGGGTGCAGGGGGATCTGCAGCAGCAGTTCTCTCCACAGAAAAGGGACGTGGCACAGAAACTCTTGAGCTCACTTACCTGGTGTAAAGCTGGCATGTATCCACTAGATCTGCACCAGCACAATCCAGAGGAGAATTTGGTCTCTACCTCAGGGATGGCTGGGACTTTGTAGTGGGAGAAACTGATCTTCTAGAGTCTGTGATAGCCCATCTGTGGGGAATAAACCAAACCTTCACTATCGGGTGACAGAAGGAGCTTCCTTTGTGGGCTGGTCATCCCACAGTGCACATGTTTCTTCTCTCCTCTTCCTGTCCAACAGCACCTTCTGTGGGACTGTAAAGGCCAGTAAGAGGATAGATTCAGTGCTGTCACCACTCTTCTCTGGGGCCCCAAGAATGCATTTTGCCTTTGCCTGATCTGTTCTGCTCTCACTAATGCTTACTGATCTCTTTGATAGGCGTGAAGAGGGGTTATTTTCCTCTGTAGTTCTTTGGGACAAGAAGGGGCCTAGGCCACCTGACGTCAAGATGGGCAGCAGGCTGGCATTTAGTAGCAGGTCATAGATGGTTCTGGAGCATTGGATTTTGATGGCAACATTTTAATATTAGGTTTGTCAAGCACATTTATCACATTTTGCTGATGCTAATGAAGCCCAGCAGGGAAGCAGCAATGAGGGAGGGGATGAAGTAGCTGGAGATTGTGCTCAGTGCTAGTCAAATGTCTGTCTCGGTATGCTCTGTGGCTCACTGCTGCTTGCTGGGAGAGGAGTTGGGCCCAGTTCTGATCTCTGCTGCAGCAGGGGTGGAAACAAAGAAGTCACATGGGACTTCTGTATCTGGCCTGTAGCAGCCCAGATCAGTCTGACTTTCCTCATTATCCCCCAGTGCTGGCACTTGGATGGCATTAGGGAGAGAAGTGCAACATCCACTGATTCCTTGGTGGGTGTTCCTGTCTCCCTTTCAATGATTTGTCTCCCAGAGGAGCTTTTTCTTCATGGATGAGGACATTTTTAGGTTCAGTGGTCCTGCTGTGTGGTTTGATGCTAAAGATCCCTGACTTTGCTCTGTGCTAGTCTTGCTGATGTTTATAATAATTTTGCTGTAAATTCTTTTGACATCTAGAGGCAAGCTGCTTTCCCCAAGGTACTTTAAGCACACAGATTGTCCCACTGCCTGTAGTTCAGCACTCTTCAGCAAATGGTGTGCTCAGCTGTCAAAGGAAAAAGTGGAGAGGGAATGGATCAAGTTATAGATGTAAATAATAGTCGTAGAGCAGTGTAAAGTAGACGAAATGTGAAAACTGCTGGAGAGCCAGTGTGAAAAACACAGACAGCTTTTACAGGCTGTAGTACTGGAGAAGATTCTTAGGTTAATCACGGCGGGATGATGGGAAGAAAGAAGGGGTTTTGTATTAGACAAATGTGAGAAGCAAGCGGGAATGAAGGCTAGGCAAACTTTGTAGGATCAGCTGAAACAAAACTGAGGTTATTTGGAGACCCTAGTAAAATGAGTCCTTAAACAAAGAGGAAACAAGTTGAGGTGTTTGGAGCAATGCCACAAGACTTCTGGTTGTGCCTGGTGAGAGGCAGAGGCTTAAAGAAGTACTCGTGTTCCATAAATCCTCACCTGAAACTGTATTTTTGGCTAAGCTTCATCTCTAGCAAGATGAAAAGCATCTTGCTGCCCAGTTGTTTGGGAAAGGTGGGAATATCTACATAGGCCAGTTGTAGGTATTCACACTGCAACTGAAAACATGGATTAGCTGTGCATGGTTTTAAACCATGTAGGTCTTTTTAGTCCTGTGGCAGCCAGTCTTGCTTCCCCCCGATCTTTAAGTTGGTCCTCAGAAATTCTTAGGCTGCTCTTGCACTAAACTGTTCAGAATCCGTCTTTCATTCTCTGTGTTGTATTAGATACCTTTGGTATTTGAACTGAGGTCTAATTGTTCTACATATTATTGCCTTACTATAGAAAGATTGGACTTTCAGTGGGAGCTAGATCAGTCCTCAGTTTGTAAAACTCTTTGTATAGCGAAGCATACAGCTAATTAGCAGCTGAAGGCAGAAAGGCTGCTGAATTAATCTGCAGTTCATAACCTCTGACAGGAGGAAGAAAGAGAACCGTTCCTGGGCAGCATGGAGATTACATATCCCCAATTGTTTTGAGCTGACAGAGATTTCCCCAGCAAAACTAGGTGGTTATTCTGTGAGATCCCACCTAGCCTCTCTACTTCGGTTTGGCTGCCTTTGTCGTTAATGAGGTGTGTGGTGACCTCTCCTGGTGAATAGAGAACATGCCTCCAAGTTCGGTTAGAACAAGTTCTGGTTAAAAAAAAGAAAACAGATCAGACACCGTGAGAGGTTTTGATAAAATGACCACTTCAGTCATTGATTCAAGAACCTGGTACATACAGTACGAGAAGGGACTGAATGACTGTTGCAAGCTTTAGACTCTAGTAGACATGCAAGTATGTGTGAGCGGTTATGTCTTAGAAAGGCATATGGTATGTGTGTGGTATATGAATATGTGTGCATGATATTTAAAAGTTTGTGTGTACAGCAGAGTGTCAGATGTTCTGGTGGGTGGCTAAATTTAGGTCCACCACTAGATGTGTTGATCTGGACTTTTACAGTGGATTTGGCAGAATGTACATTTTTATGAGAAGAGATGGGAATGGAGAGGACATTTCTTAAGCATTTTTCTGGGGTGACATTTGCTAGGTTTTTCTTTGCAACCTGGCGCATCCTGGAATAGCTCAGAGCAGTGTCAACAGTGCCCATTGATCTAGAAGGTTAGCTAGCCAAGAGGCCAAATAAAGGGGCAAGAGGTCACACTATCCCATTGTGCTATTTATTGCTGCATGCCATTTGTCAGTATAGAGCATGCAGAAGGAGAAGCCATTTCTAGAAATGGCTAAACAGCTACAGGAATGAAATGGCACCTGTCCTAGAAGTTGCTGTGGTTGTTTACTTCCCCTCTCCCTCCCCTAACGGACTGGTGATGAACCTAAGAATAACTTGACTAACTAAAAATGTAGCCATTACATAAAGTCTATCTTCAGCTAAACACTCTGTATATTTTCTTCAGCCTGTGGGAGGGTGGCACTGTGCATAACCTCAAGTTTGTATTTCCAGAGCAGGATCCCAATTGTCCATTAGTTTTGACACATCTCAGACCTGTGGACTTTACTTGACTAGAGAGTTGTGTAGGTAAGTGCCTGCTTTTTGAGAACAGGAAGGTAAACCATCCAGATTTTTGTTGGCAGAGAATTCATGTGTGTATTATTCTTCCTCCTGCTAACGTTTACTGTCCTCTTCATCAATGCCTCTCATCAGTTCAGGCAGAACTGGATACTTGCATGTGTCCACACTTGCTCAGTAGGATTAGAAGGCAAATCCTCATGTCACAGCATTGCAAGCAGTTGGCTGTGCCAGGGAGACCATCCTGGAAGTCTGCAGTGGATGCACATTAGGCTATGTGTGAACAGAAAGAGAGCTCCTTCCTGCCTCAGGTGGGTGAGCTGCAGTGGGAGGAATGCAGCCTCATCCAGAGCTTAGCTACTAAACTGCTCTTTCTTATTAACTCAGTGTAGCTATGGTGACTCTTATCACCCACTGTTCTTGATTTGACAACCCTTCTTTGTTTTCCCAGAAAATACTCACTGTGTTCGCCAAGCTTCTGGAAATAGCTACATCCTTTTGTGGTGGAGGATGGCATGGCCATGGGCCAGAGGAGCAGGATATTTTAGCTGTTGCTTGTCAGCACAGCGAGATGAGCGAGTAGCATTTCAAAAACTAACACTTCTGAAGCTACGATAAGGTGCTCAGGCTACAGGGCTGGAGCCTGTGTTCATGCTTGAGATAAACTACACTGTCAGCACCACATTCTCACCTTCCCTGTCACATTAGGCAGCCCATAGTCCTGCCTTTCCCACTAGTCACTTGCTACAAAGCCTCAGCACAGGGGTATCAGGCCCTGTGCCTTCATCTACAGAGTCCCCAGGGGCTGCATTGCTCCATGTGCCCTTGTGGTGACATTGAGGTGTATACAGGAAATATTGTGGATTGGAATAGATTTGTCACCAAGGATTGTCACCCTGAATTTTGGACTTGGCCACTTCCCCTTGGGATGCACTGTCTAGCCATTGCTGTCTGGACAAAACAGAAATGAGTGGACTGGCTATATCTCAGGGCTTGTGGTGTCAGTTAGGGGATGTACAGTAGTGGGGCTGCTTCCTTGTGTAAGTACAAACACCAAATGCGCTGTCTGAAATGACAGAGTTTGGGGGAAGGCAGTTAAATCTGCCTGTGGATGCTAAGGACATTGATTTCACTCCAAGTTACTTACAGTCCCTCCCTCTCTGTAAAAGTTAATTTTGAGTCAAATGTTTAGTGGCTGTGGTCTGGACAGAGTTATTCTGGAATTACAGGATTTCTTTTAAATAATTTACAAGGACAAAAGACAGTTGTGTTAAGCAACTGAATGCTGCTAGAAAGCTGAAACCCTTGGGGCTGTGCCAGCGGGTAAAGGAATCATCCTTCTAATGAAAACAGTTTAATCACTGCAAAACCAGAGTTTAAACATAGCTTCAGGAAGAAGACAATATGGAGTTCAAAGGTTTCCTCCTACGTGTATGGTGTCAGCTTTAGCTCACAAAAAAGTGCTCCTTGTAAAGGCAAGTTATATCATACCCACACTTCCAATGGGCTTACATGGGCGGGGAAATGAACAGGATTTTTCACCAAGCTGAAGAGGTCCTCTGTTCACTAAGTGATTGGAGAGTTAAGGTTACTACTTAAGTTAAAATAACTGTCAACCAGACTGAGAATCCATGAGACTGGTCACTGTTGATCAGCTGGACGAATACAGCTTCAGATCTCTCTCCCTTTAGGTGTTTCAGTCCAGGCCTTCAAGGATTTTCAACCTATATGGGGCTATATTCTTTACTATTATAAATGATACAGCTTTACTGATGTAGGGAAGGTTTTGGCCATCTGCACAAATTTTTAAAAATTGGCTTACAGCTCCATGTGTGCACAGACAGCCTCATGTATGCAAGTCAGCAAATAGCATTTTTACATACAGTTTGCTTGCACTCAGTGGAGCGGTCAGGCTTGAGTAGCAGCTGCACATGGAGGGGTTGTGCAGTATGGCTGTGCATGCCTGATAGGCTATTGGAAATGTTGGACTCGCTTTCCTGTCAGTGTTTTAGCTCTGTGGCCTGTTAAAAGGGGACCCTAGATGCCACCTTTAAGCCTGAACTTTAACACCCTGGTTACATTGCTGTTGCCCACTCCAGAGAGTAGGATGTCCAAGAGTAAGTTCGATCCATGTCTATCTGAACTTCCTGATCTGGGAGCAATTTCTTCTGTGTATCCACTCACTCTCTCCCCCAAGACTGGTCTGTCTGCTCTGCTTTGAAAGCTGGATGGGAAAGCTGTGCAATAGTAAGCAGTAATGGAGAAGTAGGGTAAGAATACAGCCACACGATCTGAGTTGGACACATTACTAGCCCTTTTTAGAGGAAATAGTGCTTCAGTGCTTTCTGAAACATAGCAGAAGCCTCCAAAGGGTCTTCATTTGAACAGTCAAAACCCATCTTTGAAAAAACTCCATCTTGTGAACACCTGTGTTTACATCTATGCTGTAAACCCTTAACTGTGTTTAGTTAAAACCAACATGCTAGCATGGCTTCTCTTTGCACAGCTGATAGATGCCACAAAACTTTGGAGGCAGAGAATGCTTTTAGTGTCCTTTGCCCACTGCAGATTCTTCACATAACTTCTGCATTGTTTGACCAAGAGGATTTGTTTTACCATGTCGCCTCCCTGAGGATAACAGCACATTTTTTGCCTAGTGTTGAAGTGTGAAGACCATTGTGAGCCATGACATCATATCTCAGGCCAGAGCAGATCAGGAAATGACCAAGGCAGCCTAAAATACTGGCCTGCAAAGGATGAATGGAGGAGAGAAGGGATATGATACAGCAACATTCTTTAGCCTAGATAGGTCAGATGAACCTGACAAGTGTCCAGTGGACCAGGAGATCTTTCACACTTTAGCACATGATGATATTTTAGTGCAGAGAGATGGCTTGTGAGACGTAGAGGTGAACTAGGGTGCAAATCCACTAGACAACATGCTAATAAATCAGAACTGCCCTCAGACAATAAGGAGTAAAGGGGATATGGGCCTGAACAGCTAGACTGCTCTGAATCTGACCTTTCTTTAACTCTAGAAGGCTTAAAATGAATTCTGGGTCCCAGTCTCTAACCACAGCTAGAACAGTAATTCCCTCCAGACACGTCAAAACTACCAGTGAGGAAAGAGACACATGTAAATTAATGGCTATGACTGTTTTGGAGGGGTGGAAGGGAAGGACGGTGGTAATAGGAGAAAAACAGCAAACTACATTTTCTAGAAAATTTAATGTTTTTTGCAAAAAGAAATCATTATAAGTATTGGTTTATAAACTGAATAGTTTCAACGATTTTTGAACTGACGTAAACCAGAAGCGAATTAGTCAGATTTTTTAAAAAAAAAGGGAGCACAGGGGGAGGTTTGTAAGGTAAGTTATCTCTGAGGTCTTGCTCAGTGGGTTACAAAGCTGAGGGCTTGATTTGGCCCAAGGTTCCAACAGCCATGGGGCTTATCACTGAAGTCAGAGCCAAGACAAACCTTTGGGCTGGGTCCTGTCAGTCTCATTTTGCCCACAGCACAGGAGGCCTTCATTAAAGTCCTGACAGGCCTGACTTGCAGACAGATCTCATGCTGTCTTGCTGCTGGTTTTGTAAATAATCTGCTCTCTAAATTGCTAGAGCACATTTCTCTCTCTCTGTAGTTCTCTCTCCTTGTTTCCTTGTGTTAAGTGTTGAGAGCAGGATGATTTAAACTGAGACTTAGCTGCTTTTAGGTCTTTTATTCTGTAATTGTATGGGGGACAGGATTGGCCAGTGATTAAAGTATTGCTTTGGAAATGTGCATCACTTTCATGATCTTGTCTGCAGTCTAAGCAACTGTTTGTCTCTGTATTTCCTCCCCTGCATGAAGTGTGTATGATGCTCCCCTGTCTCACGTGGGTGTTACGAAACTAGGTTGTTGTCTGTGCAGCTTTGCAATCAGAGAGGCAAGAATGAATGAGGGCTTTTGGAGATATTCAGTAATTGCCTGATGACCAGAAAGCTTCTACTGGAAGAGAGAGGCTGCATTTAAAACTTCTATACCTCCTAACCATAACACTGTGTGGCTTTCCAGAGCTATTTTTTGCACATCCCTAATCATTATACTACTGTACTTTAAACCTCAGAACAGATCCCTACTTGTACAGGTCTGAGAGCTTGATCTGGTACCCCTTAACTTAGCTTCAAAGCAAGTACCTTCATTGAGACAACAAAATGTCCCATCCCTCCAGGCTGAGCTTCTAGGCCCAGTGCCCACTGACTTGTTCCCTAATGATCCTGCCAGCTTGAGGCTGCTAAGCACATGTGTTGGTGAACCATGTGTGGAAGGCAGAAAGTTCAGAAGGCAGGAATTCCTGGAGCAGCAAGAGGAGGAGGGCATGACAGGAAGAGGAGATTGATACTTCGCTGAAGAGCCCATCACAAATAGTGCAAGAATAACAGTTCTCTGTCATGGCTACAGATTCCCTTATCTGGGAGCGTTAAGCGGTGGAGCCTGTCGACACTTCTGCCTCACGCTCTGCTCTGCACTCAGCCGCCTGCAGATACAGAGTGGCTTGAACAACTTCCAGTGCTCGCTCTTGGAGCTTCCCAGGACCCCGCAGCCAGGTGACATCACTGCCAACAGTCGTGTAGGCGCTTCCTGTGTCACATTCCTGACTGAAGAGCCTCTTCTACACGGTCTTTTTAGGAACAAATGGTCTAATTTTAGCCTGACTGGCACAAACACCTTCCTGAAATAGACCCTGACTCTCTCCTGCGTTGTGCATGTTCTTGAGAGTTTAAAAACAAAATCCCTAGTCCTTAGGGTCCACAGCTAAGGCCACTGTCAGCCTAAATTTGGTCAGTAAGAAATACTGAGCAGTGCAGTGGGGAAACTGCTGTCACCGTTAGACCCATACTGAGCTGAGCCAGAACAGGAATGTTCCAGAGAGGCAGAAACTCAGGTGACTGCACATCACAAAGTTGTATGGATCTGGTCCAATCTGGATGAGTTGTTCTGTATTTCAAGGACTTTGCAATAGAAAGAACTTGTTTTCTGGACTGGCTGCAGCCAGATACGACGTTTAGAAGAATAGCGAATGGACTTGGTGTCCCCTGTGGTTTGCCTAGGACAATTACTCTAATCACCATCCTTTCTTTTTGGGGCCTAACTAGATAAGCACTGGCCTAGGAGTCAATAAAGTGTGGTTCTGATCCCATAGCAAAGTCATTTCATATCTGCCTGTTCTGTCCTTGGAGGGCATGTGCAGCAGTGACCTGCTTTGAGAGCAAGTAAAAAGCACTTATTGAAGAATGAGGAATTACCATGAGATGAGAACAAGGAGCACAAACTCCACAAAATCACTGGGCTTTTATGCTTCTGCTTTTGGCTGTTTCCATGAGCTTGAATGTGCGAGCTCTTGTACTGAAGGATCAATGCAAGCCTGAACTGCTGTTTTTTATTAGCAGAGAGTAAAAAGCCATGTCTTTAAAGAACTCTCTAAATAGGAAAGAATAGGAAAGGACAAAAATGTTTGCAGGTAGCTGTTGTCTTTCTGTTGCTCTCTTGGGAGTAACACACATACACACACCCCCCCTTATGTTCCTTTAGACCTGCTAATTAAGCAGCTCCTTGTATCTGCAGGTCAGTTGATCAGCTAATGGACTCCTTGCAGTCTCCAATGCACTATGTCCTGAAGGATAAATAGGAAAAGGCAAAAAGCCCTTGGGTATCCAGCTGGATCCCAGGCTGACTTGTCTATGGGGCCTTTTCTGAGCAGTACTGAAAGCAGACGCATAACACAAAAAACAATAGCCCCTGAGGTTGTTAACTCTTGGGTTTGCCAGGGTCATTGGGTATATGGCCTTGCCTCTGCAGGGTGTGAGGCTATCAGCCAGGAGAGCTTCCCAGCTTGCCATCATTCAGCTGAGGACTAAAATACTGGTGACTCACATAAGGTGAGTGCAAAGTGGCTGGTGTTACTGAATAAAGGCCAAACACCTGGTACCTGGCTCCAGCTGGGCTTTAATGGATGAGTACAAAAGTGGTAGTAGGGTTTCATGAGCTGAGCACTTCAGCAGGAGCTGGGAATATGCCAGCATGTTAATGGAAGGACAGAAGGGACAGGACTTTTCCATTCTGGGTGAGCACCTGAATTACCTTAACTACTGCACAGTCTGGGATAAGTTTTGCTCTCCTTCTCTAGCAGTGTCATCCAGGATCTTTGAAATGTCATTGGCAAGAACTTTGTCAAACTGATTAATTTCCATGAACTATTTTTGTTTCCAGCTTCCCATGGCCCTCTCATTTTGACACTCATCTTTAATAACAAACTTCTTAACACCCTGAAAAGCACTGCAGAGCCCACAGGTGAGGTAACTTACTGAACAAGTTGTTAGCAGAGTCAAGCGCTCAGCCTTGATTTTTTTTGACTTCCATTTCTGCCTTTGGGCCATAGAGATCATCCCAACTGTCCTGGAATATGTGAGAGTAGCAAACAGTCACTGCCAGAGTGGGTTTGGGAATCAGGACCAGCTAGAAGCTGACAAATACTCCAGGATATGTGCTCTTTTCTGTTTCATTTTACTAATCTGCCTCCCTTTTTACCTGCTTTCTGGTTTCAAGGGCATGTTCCCATTTAATGCCTTGTCTTAAAAGACTTGTTTTGCCCTTCTAGATTCTCCGTCCTTCTCCATCTCAAGTGGAAAATGCTGTGGCAACTAAATGACATTCCCTTCTTCTCCTTTCACTGCTTGTGACAAAGTGTGCGTGGGACTAGAGTCCAGTCTTCTCTTGGCAGCTCAAGAGGATGCCTAAAGGACTGTGGATGCACCATTTATCAGGCAGGCCTGTAATGACACCTGGCGTTCAGTCTAGGAAAACGCTGATTATTGTACTGCCCTGCTCTGGCCTTGTGAGAATTCAGATGTGAACTGGCTGGCTGAAGGGGAAAGCAGAGATTTTTTGTTTCTAGGTCTGCTGAGAGGACCAGGACAGCTTATTTTCCAGACCGTGCATGCCATGTAACTCAGCAGTATGACTGGTGCAGAATGACTAAAATAATCTGTATTATCTTTATGGAAATGAGGTGTAACCTTTGAGTGATACTCAGGGAAGGCTGTGGAGAAACTGACTTTGTATGTCAAAGTCAAAAATGGAAACTGGTTTTATCTCTGCAGGATTTGTCTAGTCGAAGGTATATCTCTGCCTTTGACTAGGTTGAAATCCACTACCCCATCATAGAATAACTTGAGACTTTCTATTAGTCTGATCCAGACCCAGGTTTTCAGTCCAGAAAATGTTTCATCTTACCAAAAGTCAGTCTCAGAGTTAGGTCAGCCAACCTGGTACAGCCTCAGCCTTCATCCACTCCAAGTCTTCTTGTATGTTAGGCACAGACAACTCGATAATTTTTAGCAACCAAGACACCATATCAAAGCATCTACCATATGCATAGAAGTAGCTCATCACTTCCTCCTTCCTCTCTGGAGAGGGATTGTTCAACGTTGAACCAAAACACGTTTCGTTAATTAACTCTCATTGCTGTCTGTCATCAAGCACACAGGGCCACTTTCTACTATTTTCTAAATTAAAAATCTACACTGAAGCCTCTGAAGAGATGAAGATCAGAACAGGCTCAATTTTCCATGCAAATAATTTGCCTCTGATCTTGACCCAGGATTTTCATAACAATTAGAGACAGCATGGGGCTCCTGTGGCTCTGAACTGCCCTGCGGTAACCAGCTGTCCCTTTCCCCGCTGGCATTCCTTTCATGCCCTGCTTGTGAGGGGAGATGTGCACCTGAGGCATTTTCCTTCACTGTCTTGAAAGTCATGGCTCTTCAACATTTATCTCTGTCCCCCTTCTCCTGTTTTTTTTTTTTTTTTTTCCACATTTGATCCCACTTGCTGAGTGCTGACAGGAACCAGATGAAATGATTCCAGCCTTTCAATATCCATACTGGGCATCAGATTTATATATGTGTTTTTTCAGTACATGCAATTTTGTATTTGTTTAATGCTGTGTAAGCATTCCTGTGCAGCTTCCACACACCTCCAGTAACAGTATCATCAAGCATTTAAAAAATGAACACACCATCATACCCTTGGATTCAAGAGGCTGACTTTAAAGAGTTATTTTTTTAAAGTGTTTTATTTGTATTCCTCATGGCTTTCTGTAATGCAGCTTGCTATAATATGATTTACATTTGTTTTCTTTGGTGTGAAAGTATTGGAGCAACTTACCGGCTACCTTAATGGGAAAATCTTAGCCACATGCTTGCAGATATCTTTTAATAGAAATGAAATTTTATTTGCACCCATGTAAATACTCTATCTAGACAAGTTCTGAGATTTGGGGAGATGGGAAGGGAGATTATGCTTGAGACGGGCAAAATATCTTTTTAGGTGTTTATAAGTTGTGAGACTGTAGCGACCATTGTGATGATTGAAGCAAAATTCTGCATGAGTTGAACCACTGAATTTGCTTGAACAAGTGAATATATTTTTAGAACAACACCTGATTTTGATTCATAAGACAATAGTGACAGAGTTAGTTCTGTGGTTCATTCTTTTTCATGTAGAAACATACATATTACATCTATAGTGAATATTTCAGCCTCTGGGTTTGGCTTACTTATCTGCAGGACTGAATAGTTCTTTAGCTGACCTTCAGAAGTCCCCAGCCCTTGAGAGCAAGTTAACCTCATGACCTCAGACTAAGCTTGCTTTACGTAGAGCCACACAGACACTCCTACAATGACTTTCTCTGAGCTGACTGAAAGGAGCAGCTCTTGGCTTTCCTTCTGTAAGGAGACAACTTCTATGAGGCTTTTCAGTTGTTCTTATTAGCCAAGTGAATGACAAAGAGATACCCCAACCAGCTTCCTTTGAAGTTCATAAAGCTACTTTTATTTCAGAAAAAAACCAAACAGCTAAAAGCAAAGACCAATTGCAGCTTTCCAAGCTTAACTTCCTCTTAAATACATACCTTTATTTTTGTTGTGTTTTGCAACCATTAAACACTGCCTTGCCTCCCTTAAAAAGAACTTTAATCTGCTAAGATCTTTCTCTTATGCAGTAGTAATGCTCTACATGAACCTGTTGATTAGGAGACGAGACAAGCCAAACCCCCTCTCCCCCACACCTGTGCTTCTGTTCCCATCAGAATGGGTCCCTCACTCTGGAATTGCTCAAAGAAGATGGCTAGCAGGATAGGGTTAATGACAACAAATATGTGCAGCCCACTTACAAATGAATTGAACTCTGTGTAGAGTTACTAATTGTCAATGTCAGGAAGTAATTCAGTTTGCTTTGATTTCTCTGAAGAGGATTTTACTATGCTATGCTCATCACTGCAGAGGCATCTTTTCCTCCAACAAGGAAAGAAAAGGAAGTCCTTCTATACAGTTAGACTGCATCTTTGTCTCACCCTCAACCCCCTTGGTGATTGGATAAGGGAAGAAATACACATATGTAGAAGTGGTGTAGTGGAGAAGAGCTGGAAAGACAACGTGCTGCAGACACTAATAGAAGTAATTTAATATTGTTCCCACTTCATTTGTATCTCTGAAACAATGATCAAAAAGAGTTATTTACCTGTCCTCCATCAGGCTGTCAGTACTCCCTCTCCTACTACCTACAGTTGTACATGCCTTGCAAGCGATAGTTTACTGGAGAGATGTACAGGCTAGCTTGAAATAAGCTGGCTCAGGTTCTGAAAGTGTCCTCACTATGTCTAGACTTCGATGGTTAAATTCTGTGTCACCTACAAATATAAATCTAGAATAGCTTTACTGGAGTGAAAGGAGTCACATTGCTGTATATCTTTTATCTACCATTTGTGTTCCTGATGGAATTCCACCTACACTTTTGTAGCTTCTCCTTGTTTAGAGACACCTTTCTAAATTTCTGCTGGTGTTTTAGGTTCCCAAGTAAACTTACTAGTTAAAAATGTGAATTATGGCTGAGAACAAAAAAAGAATGTTATTTAAAAGAAATGGGTGTGCCTGGGGCAGTTCAGTCATTTCTTATCCTGTCACATCTCATCTACAAAACCTGGGAGAAACTCATTTTTCCATGTTGCTTTAATACCATGGTCTCCAAGCTGTACCCTGTATTCTAAACTGGCACCTTTTTCACCTTCCCCCAAAGCAGGTGAGCTCAATGAAGTGAGGTTCTCCTGGAGGCTCTGGTGGGAGCTTTGATGAAATCCATTCCTCTGCTTCTGGCTCATGCCATGGGTAGCACTCTCAGGAGTCCAGGCTGGTCTGGAATTTCCTTGAGTGTGACTGTCAAGGCTCAGCTCATCCCAGGGCATTGCAGGGCTCTGCTCAGCCAGTGCTGCTCCCACAGCACCTGCACTACACTTTGACAGAAAGGAACACACATTAGAACTTGTATTTGTACACAGCAGAGCCCTCTACGTGCAGGACGAAGGTGCAAGTTCTACATGTCTTAGCCCTTAGTGAATGGCTCATTATCTAAGAAGTCTCACCCTGCTAAACATTCACCTCCTTACTTGGGCAGATCCCTGGCTACTTTCCATCTTCTTTTTCTTGGAGATTGCTGGATTCCAGTGACACACCAGGCTGTCATTTTGGACACTGTAGTTCTTGTTACCAAGAAGCCAGTAGGTTTTCATTTTCCCTTTGCCCTGGGACAAGAAAAGGAGAGAGCAGAAAACAGCTATTTTCATGGGATATGAAGCAGAGCAGAGAATCACTGTGGCCAGGGCTGCTACCTGTACTGCATTTGTTCTCTCTCCTTCTCTCATAAGTGGCAGCTGTTTGGGGAAAGAATTATAATTTATATGCAGTTCGGGTGCTAATAATTCTTTCCGTTCAGAAAAAGGCATTTTGCTGGTCACTGGCAGAGTTGCTAAGGGTTTAAAATCATCCTTACACCCTATATGTCTTGGTACCTGAATCCTAACACTTTCACCCATATTCATGTGGTTCCATGCAGGTGCAGACATAGCTGTATTTCAAAGCACACAGTAACACTTTTTTGTCAGTTAGGAGGAGTAATGTATAGCCACTTCCAACTGAATTAGCAAAAGAACCTTGGGGCCATGGTTAAAAATTGACTTGCAATTCACAGAAGAGCAATGGCCAAATCTATCATATCTCCTTCCTATCTAATTAAATGCCTTTACTGTTGCAAAGTTACGGAAAAGCTGTTACCTTGACTTCAATTTCTCCTCTCAGTTCAATTTCATATGCATCATCTGTGAGAAGGGCATCATATGTAGCAGAACTGATATGGATCTTCTGTGCTAGGATTCAGAACAGAGCATTAGAAATGAATGATTCCCCTATTCCCAGACACCACACACCAGCCCTCCTGCATTTATCAGCCCAGTGTTTCCACCTCTTCTTTGGAAAATGTCAGGTTGAGGAAGAAGCACAAAGAAGGGGAATATACCTTAAACATTGGTTGAGGACTCTGTGACACTGTACACAGATGTCAGCTAAAACATAGAAGCAGTTCAGCGGGTTAACTGACCCACTGACACGACTGCGCAGCACTGCACTGGGTATACGCACAACGGCATTGTACAGCAGTAAAAATAGGTGGTATTGGTAGCAAAGGCAGTACAAAAGGATGGACCAAGAAAACATGCACTGCCCTCTTCTATGTAGCTATGGTGTTTCTACCTAACACCTTTGTGTTAAAGTCCTTAAAATCAAACTCAGCTTACCTTGTGCTGTTTGGCTTTTGTCACCCTCTTTCTCCTCTTATTTCCAATCGCTTTCCAGAAATGGTATAAGGGATGTGACTTGTCCACATGAATACACAAGAGTTTCTTGTGCTTATTTGGTAACTAGTGTATGTACAGGGATAGTGAGGATTGCAGGTCATGCATGTGCTGGTTCTTTAGATCTATGGTAATTAGTTCTCTAGCCTAGTGTACGCCATAGAGAATACTCCTTCTCCTGGATGAACATTATTTCACACTTGGCCATGACCAATGTGGGGGCTGTTAGGGGTTTTCCTTTCACTGCGGTACCTGAGAGATGTAGAGTGCAGGTGTGAGCCTGACTGGTGCATAAGGAACACACAGTTTGTGCCCAAGTCACTTACGCAAGCTGGTGGACTCCATGCGGGAGGCTGTGTTTACAGTGTCCCCAAAAAGGCAATAACGAGGCATTTTGTACCCCACAACTCCAGCTACACAGGGTCCTGAGAAAATACGAGGCAGAGAGACCGCAATAAGAAGCAAGTGGAAAAAGGGCAGGGAGATGCCAAATGCAGACACCTTTGCTAGTCACTCTGGATCCTCAGAAAACAATGGGCATTGGGAATACTTAGTGCATCTAGGGCCTGGCTGCACAGTATTTACTTAGGGAGAGAAGTCACGATTTGATTATTGCAAACTAATTGGTGCTGATATCAGGGGAAGATGCACTTTGCTGATACCAAATTGTTTCACAGCCCTTTCCACACTGATGCAAGCAAAAGTCATTTCACCCCACTGTTACTGCTGGAACTGGAAGAAATACTTATCCTGAGGTCCTGCAGGGAGGCAAGGGCTTGTACAGAAATGCAGAATTCTTTTCTCTTCACACCATTAGACTGTGTTCTATTCTCTTTTTTTCGTGCCTCCACCTCAGCCCATGTACCTGTGTGTATCCCAGCCCGCAGCTGCAGTCTGCCCATTGGCATATGAGGGATCACAACCTGACGAACTGCTGCCACCAGATCCAGAGACATTTTGGCAATCTCGTCAGCGTGTTTGGTGCCATTCCTCTCTGGCAGGCCACTCGCTACCATGTAGGCATCACCAATGGTTTCCACCTGATGGGAAGGGACATGCGTCACTAAGTGGCAGGCACCAAGCTTCTTTTTCAAAAGGAGATCAGAATAAAATAGATCTCAGCTGTCCACCACTTGCCAAGCTGCGGTGTAGTCCCTGTGCAATGGCGGGTCTTGGATTTCATGGCTTTTGGCCAGCTGGCCTGGTGTATTTGATATTCACTAGGGAACAAAGTAAGAAAGATTTCAGCGACTTCCAGATTCCTTGCCTGCAGGTTTGTACTCACCTTGTAAACATCGTAAGACTCAATCCTGCTGTCAAAGCAGACGTACAAATTGTTGAGCATCTCAACAACTTGCAAGGGAGTACAGGAGGCAGCAATGCTTGTGAACCCCACGATGTCCGAGAAAAAGATAGTCACCTGTCACAGGGAGAAGGAAAGTGTGAAGCTCAAGTCTCCAGGCAACAATTGCAGAGCCTTTGAAGAGTTTGGGGATTTGTGAAATTCTGAGCAGAACAGCCTAAGGCACAAGCTGCATGTAGAAACCAGTGTTGCAGAACTGAATAGATACAATCCTATATTAACAAGCTTTGGCTCTGAATTGTTCTCTATTACTCTGACAGATAAAATTATGCTTATCTCCAAAGTTTATCATCTGCGCTTCTCTGAATACTTTGTGCTAGATGGGAGACAAAGTCAAATGCTTTGAATCTTGTGAGCAGTGATCAACAGACTTCTTACAGAAGCAGGGCCTGATTTTTCTTTTAAAGTGATTTTAAACTGTGGTAGAGATCAAAACTAGGTATCTGAACAAAATGCAAAATAAAAACCCAACTGCTGTCTCTGTTCTTGTTGAATTAGGAAATACTAACTGGATTTTGTTTCTCTGCAAATGATGTTTATCTTTGTTATGATTAAGTAATTTACAGAGAAATTAACCTTTTAAGAAAATAAAATTTATAAAAGAAAGAACAACAGAAACCATAATAACTGAAGTGAGGAAGGGGAATGTGTGTTATAGCTGTTGGCAAAGAATTAAGTGTTTCTTCTCTGTGCTGCCTGAACTGTGTCAGTGTTTAAACTAAAATTGCTCTTTTATTAGTCCTTGGTAATACCAATTAATCCAGAAGAGCCACCTTTTCACTCCCTGCCTTGGTTCAGCTACTTTTGATGTCATGACTATTGTGAATTATAATTAACTGTGCAATTACAGGTTGTTGTTTTGATAATGACACCTACAAATTAAATGCAAACATTTATTATTGTGTTTCACAGCTGAAAATAACAGAGCATCCAAGGGAAAAAGAGTGAATAGAATTGCAATTACTGTAGCATGAGGATTTTTGCTATGGGCTATGCAGCACAACTGCTAAATTCAGCATTGACAGCAGCATGCATGCTGTGAGGCAGAGCTGTAAATAAATGGGTGCCTGGCCAAACTCTGCCCTTGTTTTTATGTCAGCAGGCTTTGTTACAGTTAACACACTTGAGGCTAGGAGATCATCAGTCCCTCTCCTCCTTCTCAAAGTCCCATGCTCTCTTTTCAGTTATGTTTATGAAATCGTACTGACAAGTACAGACAGGGTTTGTCCTACATTGCTTTTTGGGGATTCTTCCCATTTTACAAGGAGGAAGCTAATTTCTTGCTCCTATGTACTCGTGGTCTAATGATGTCGGCTGGCTCTCACAAGTAGGCTTTTAAACCTAAAGAAGACAACTTGCCAGTATAGGATCTTTGACATCTAAAGCTACACTTCTGGAAATTTCAGCTCTTCTTCCTTCCCCATCAGCCTAAGCGCTTCATGGCATATTGTACAGCTCTTTCCAAAACCCATCATGAATATTTGGATTTCCATCCACACTCAACTATGGGTGCAAAACCAGGTTCCTCAAAATGGTGGCAAGGCAGGTGCTTTTTTAGGTGAATACTTTATCCTTGGTGACAGCATCCTTTCTATTTGCTAACCTGATCATAGTTTTCTGCCTCAACTTTTTGGCATTTCCTTAGCTGCTTGGCCACAGATTTTGGCAACATCTGGTGTAAGAGGTCCTCAGCTAGCTGCCTCTCCTTTTTCAAGTCCTCTGTCTTTTTCTTGAGGTTCCTGGCATAATTGTGTATCCAATCTGTCATTTGCTTGAAGGACATCAGAATTACGGGGTAAATGAGGCAGGCTATCACTAACAGACTGATCTTAAGGCTCATCGTGGACAGGATTTCTTTAGATTTCTTGATGAGCTTTTCCTGTCCTTTCTGCAGTAGGCAGCTCTGTGCATAATGCAGTCCCTTTACCAAAGCTTCGATGGACACAAATTCATCTGAGCCCAGGAATGGGATGAAAAAAGAGAATCCTTCATAGTGGGTGAAATGAAGTGATAGATTAACATTATCCATCCAGCACTTATGTACACTCTCTGATGAGAAGATAGCATAGTTCAGAATGGCAAAAAATTGATGCAATATTGTTTGCAAGCTTGTAGATGCTGGCATCCAATGAGCTTTAAGCATGGCTTCTCTTATTTGAAGGATGAGTTTAAAAGCTACTATGTCTGCCCAGTCAGGATTGTATCTCATAGCTTTGAGGTCTTCATGGGGACTACTGAAACGCTCCAGCAGTTCAGAGATCACTCTGGATAGCACCTGCCTGGCTTCAGTATCCCCTGTGCTATTTAATTTTTGTCTCATGTCAAGTATGTAAAATCTACAAACGGAGACTTTCTCCTTCTTGCATTGGCAATTCTCACAATACAGTTCTGCTTCACTTGCCTTACAGAGGGAGTTTAAATTCCTCAATAGCTGAGCATGAAATGATCTATTCCTCTTGTCTGCTGCTGGGAACAGCCAGCTGTGCCTTTCTTCCTGTAGGAGATAGATGAGGCGAACAGCCCAAAGGTTTTCACAGGAGGCAAGTTCCTGAAGGGCTTTCCCTGTGTTTCTCCATATTTCCAAGCTGTTGCTCAAATCAAAAGAAATGGCTCCAAGGAGGCTGCAGAGGGAGATCATGCATGCTGTCAAAATCCTTTGAACTGTTTTTCTACCACCAGTATTGGAGGGGGGAGAACATCTAAAAAA